>OY856412.1:1279664143-1279974143 GCA_963693085.1 Alisma plantago-aquatica | reverse complement strand
ATAGTGATGGTGGTGATTGTGATTTTTAGACCTAAAATCACTGTACTCTTCGAATGTGATTGGGTGCACTTTGACATCATCAAACGTAGCCCTAAAACATGGGTTGTTATAACAATGATGATTGGGTGTCTTTGACACATGACACAGACTATGAGTGATAGATATGAGATTTGTCCCTCCTAAGGTAATATGATGTCTAGGCCACTTGATAAGCAAGACCGAGAAAGGAATGCACATGCACATGTGAATCAATATATGATATTAATGTCACACATATCTCAGACAATCTACTCTAGTTCAAGAAACATGAATGAACATTGAAAGCATGATAGATCCACACCTTGAGTTCATTCAGGATATCAGAGACAAAGGAATTATACATTCACTAGAACACCAATCACATACTGTAGGATTGAAAGTTGTTCTCCAACTTTCCTTTTCACTGGGGTAGCACTGATGTGTGACTAGGAACCACTCTTTGCTTGTGATATCATAAGATAGTTATGGACATTCACTGCCAACATGAAATGGGACCTATAGGGTCACACACAAAGGATTAACCTGGAAGAGGAGTTTATCCATGAATGATATTTGGATTGATTACTAAAGTGTTTAGGTACTCAATCAAACATTCAATCAATAGGCTTGAATCAGAATCATCAAGTTCAAGTGTTGAACCAACTGATTTTAGTGTTAGATTGATTGAGAACCGAATTGATCATGTTCTACACAACCTGGACCACCAACCGACTGGTTCACTAGGTGAACCGATCGGATCATGGCCCGTGAGATGACTGGTTCACTCTGGTGAACTGATCGATTCATGTGTCCAAACAAGTAGTGTTCGATTTTCCCGATTTGTGAAAAAAAAAGGTTTTTCATTTCACTTGTTCAATTTGATTGGGACAAGAATTAATATTTGTGCTAATTAGAAATGAATAAGGAAAGCCAATTATGGGTAAGCCTGGGAAGTGAAAGGACCAATTCACTAAGTGAACCGACTAGATCACACTCCTAACCAATTGTTTTATAAGTGAATTGATCGACTCACCTTGTTGAATGACCATTTCAATTGTCAAACGACTGGTTCGCCTGCTGAAGTGCAAATTGTTCATGGAAATTCTGGACCCTTCTACTCACACACAGACTGGGAACCCTGATTCAACCCTCTACTGTAAATAGAGGGGTACATGGGGATTCTCAATACACAGAACTCAAAACATCTGTTGCTCTACAAAGTTGTTGTCCTCTCTGGTTGTGGTAACCGAGAGAGCCCAAGCAAGTTCTACCCATTTAGGGAGGAACATCGAGGGAAAGACAACTACAAAAAAGCAACTGGTTGTGGGAGAGCATGTCAGTGACTAGTAAGTTTACAAAAGGGGATGACTCCTTCTAGTTTGTCCTTCAGGAAGACTAGAGTTTTCGATAGTCCATGTGGACTATCTATAGAGGTGGGAGACTTTTTCTACTCAGGAGGATGACTGTCAACCATAGTATGGGTCAAGACCAGGAGCTGCACAAACGCCGTTGAAGACAAGTGGTTGAAGACCACAGTTGTTGTGAGGCATTATCACTGAGCAAGCCTCAGGGCCATGTATGACTTGCTAAAACCATCCTTCTCATTACATAGATATTGATGCAATCTACTGGTTATGGGTTTATGGTCAAGTAAAATTTTGTTTGCACTGCCTACTTTAACCATGTAAAACCTAATAGTGGTATCAGAGCCACATCAATATTCTATGTTTTGGGATAATCTATATGATTGGATTTTGGTTTTACCATCTTTTATTTATTGCATATGATGCAAATATTTAAATGACTAATGTGAATATCTGATTAATTCCACATGATGCCAAAATTATATATACATATATGATATGGTATATATGCAATCGATATACATCACTGTAAAATGGTTTTGATGGTGGATGTGTAGCATGGTTATAGCCTATAAACCCTATGTGCATGTGTGTGGTTGGTTATGGTTGTTTGCATCTCGGTCTGCGCACCGAGCCCTCTTCTTCAATTCTAAATGTAACTCAAGATAACTCGAGATTCTCTTCTACCTTTGCTCCCCTCGAATGTAGCTCGAGGTTTCATAAAGATTATGTAAAATAGGATTAGCTTTATTTATTGTTATGAAGAAGATTGAAGAAGACTGCTTGATGGACTGAGATGATCAACTGAGGAGAAGTTGGTGGCCTGAGGAGGAGCCCAATGACTTGGCAAACCGACCATGTGTAGGAGCCAGACGATCGGTTGGTGACAACCAACTGACCATCCAGGAGGTGAGCCGATCAGTCACAGGACGAGCTGATCAACCCAGAACAGTCTAAGCACATATCTTCATCAACAATAGGTTGCATGTGATGTAGACCTTAGATGATTGTAGTTCCTTGTGGCTCTAAGGAACTATAATAGGATGGCCATAGTCATTGCTTTATCGTTATTACATGTTTTCATTTGTGGGATATAGCATGTATATGATACGTATTATATATGTGGTGATTGGATACTTATATGCATACATAAGAATATTAAAAACCCTCAACAAAATATTAAGTTTAAGATACCTTCCAAAAGCAACACACATGAAAATCTTGATCGACTAAGCGTGGGCATGCCATAGCGTGGTGCACCGTCTATCTCATGGAAGTGTGATGGTGAATATGTGGGTATGCCCTAGCAGGGTGCATATTCATTATGTTGGCCTTTAGGTCAGACTTAACGAGGTGACCTTGATCGGATCAATAACCTTGAGGCATAAAGATGAACATGTCAAGGAGTTGCACTTGACATCTATCAAGAGTTTCATATGATGCAATTGGAAAAAGTTGCCTACCTGAAAGATTCTAGTTGTGGGTGGCAGCCCTAGCTGGTCCATAACTTAGAGGAAGTTAGAATCTTGCTCACTAGAAGGTTGTACGCTGCAATCTTCTGAATTGATACATGAGGGTTATCAATTTGATCAAAATAGTGGGAGTGATAATTAATTAAAGACCTAATTATGTCATCAAATCAAATCAAATAAAAATAGTTTTGGATTAAAATTGCATATTTCCTTTTTGTAGAATAAATGGCTACCAACAACAATCACTTTTCATGCGATCGGTCCTTGAGAAGGACAAGCTAAATGGGAACAACTGCCATGAATGGTTTAGGACATTGAGAATTATTCTCACTCAAGAATGAAAGCTCTATGTCCTAGATAATCTAGAGCCAGAAGAACCCACTCCCACCACACCAAAGGATGAAAGAGATGCTTACAAGAAGCATACTGAGGATGCCATTGATGTGAAGTGCTTGATGTTGTGCTCAATGAACTATGAGTTGCAGAGACAACATGAGAACATGGACGTCATTGAGATGGTTCAACATTTCAAGAACATGTGATAAGATCAAATAAGTCTTATGGAATGAAGCTTCGATTCCAAAATGGAAATTCTTGTATATTAAATAAAAATCAACTAAGACATATGATGTCTCCAAGGCATTGTTCAAGTGCATCATGATAGAAGGAGATCCAGTAGGCCCTCACACAACTAAGATGATTGGGTATGTGGAAAACCTAACTCGACTGAGATACTCTCTGAGCCAAGAGTTGGCTACTGATGTGATATTGTAATCATTCCCAAAATCCTACAGTCAGTTTGTGATGAACTAGAACATGAACAACTTTGACAGGTCGCCGACAGAGTTGTTGGGCATGTTGAGGACAACTGAGGCACAAATGAAGAAGGACAGACTAAAATCTGTGATGATGATCAGTAGAAAGAAGGGAAAGTATAAAGGCAAGGGCAAGGGCAAAGCACAGAAAGGTTTTGATGCTAGCCAATAGTCCAAGTCATCTTCAACTCTCAAGGCCAAGGGAGAGGTGAAAAAGGGAGGCAAATGTCACCATTGTCATGAGTCAGGACATTGGAAGAGAAATTGCCCTCTCTACATAGACGAACTAAAGAAGAAGGAGGGGATGGAAGTCTCCACCTCAGGTATTATGAAATAAACTGAAAATGCCTCTTTATCTCAAGTATATGATACCAAGAGAAATATCTGACATAATGATGTGTAGGATCTGAAAAGAAGTGAGGCCTATACGAAAGGACCAAGAAGGAACACTCATTAAGAATGGAGCAAGTGTTGCTGCCATAGATAATAGTACATTTTAGTTTATTTTAGACCAAGGCATGTAATAAAGTTATGAACTACTATTTCATTTTGCCAATAAATTGAAATATTTTTTATTTCTACATCTTGTAATGACAAGGATGTCTATCAATAAAGTTGACGTTTCAATTTCAAAGATATGATCTTTTATGGCAATGCCTTATTTATCTTGTGATACTTGGTATGCATGAGATAAAATAATAATACCTAAAAATTATTGATGACTCAAAAAATAAATTAGCATTATCATCTAAACAAATGAATGAGAAATTCATCTCTAGGTTCCATATGATGGATAAAGCTAGACTCTCTTGGTTTATGAACCATTAAGAGATATGAATGTCTTATTTATTGGGTGTGATGACAAGTCAATCTTCACTAGATGTAGTGGGAAAATGACTATTCTATTAGGTATATTACATATTGATGTATATACATACCTTTTGGAGTAAATGCTAATACTTCATTAAAAGTGTTTAGTGAAACACTAATATGAATATCTTGAAGTGTTCAAGAATATCATAAATGAAGAACAAACTTGGTAAAAGTATTAATACTTTGATATGATCAAACTATGAGATACTTAAAACCAAATGTTTGAGAACCTTGTGAGTAATTATGATAGTGTATCATAGAGAACTAATGATTAAGGCATAATGATGTCTAAATCAAAGAAGGAATCATACTCTAAACAGTAAGAGCATGATCATCAAATAAATAACTAATCTTATAGAATTCTTCTAAAGAACATGATTTACACTAAATAAAGGAACAAAAGGAGATTAGGAGTCACAAGTGTTGTGGATTCTCAAATACCTTATGTACAGATACACCTCATATATCTAGTAGAAAACACCTTGAGCTTGATGGATAATGATATCCTACAAAGGTGATTAATTGGTCATATGACGATGAGTTAATAATCTATCTAGATGATGTTGAGGGACCAAATTTTGAGTTATTGCTTGAAGCCATACGATCCAAAATGACTTGCATGTGAACCAAGTAAGGTATGACCTTAAGGGTAGCACTTATAAAGATAAAACCCATAAGTGCAATTGGGTCTTAAGAGTTAAGACTGACATGGATGACATTTAGAGAAAGGATCATGCTTTCTATTGGAACTTGAAGACTATGAGATTTGGCATATGGATATTAAAACTGCAATCCTGGTAGGAATAACATGAGGCTGTGTATGTGACACAACCTAAAGAGTTTTATGATTCCATTAATGCAAACACAGTCTATACGTTACAACAGATTAATCAATATGATTGATTCAATATAAGCACCTCAAAATTGGAGTCTTTACTTTGATTATATAGTCAAAAGGTTTGACTGATATAACAAAATAAAGAAGGGATATGTGATTACAAAGATTTAGTGGGAGCATATTCACAATCCACCTGATGATGAGGAATGAAATGTTCTACGAACAGAAACTGGTGTGGAAATACCTTCTTTAAGCAAATAAAGAGAAATGTCCTATGTGATAGGAATATAGATCTATAGTAATAGTTCTTAAAAATATCTTGACATGATAAAGAGATAGAATACATTGGCAGTCTATGTTGAAGGGTTCAGTATGCAAAGATTCAGTGGGAGAAAACTTGTCCATGTTACATGGAGTTAGTCTCTCAGATGCCTAGTATCCCAAATTCTTATGAAGAATAGGAACACATAGATAGGTGCCTTATGCATTCACAATTGGATCTATCATGTATCAAATCATCCAATTATCTTTTATGTATTGGACATGACAAGAATATATATATATATATATGCATTCATCATCTTGTATGCATTGGACATGACAATATGATATGCTCATCCAATTATCTTGTATGTAATGGACATGACGAGTGGATATCTGTCTACTTCCATCGAGAGTCACTAGAATACCATAAAGAACCTATTTAAGTACTTATGAAGTATTAAATGATTAGTTCTATGGTAATAAAAGGAAGAGTTGAGTGTAAATGAGTTACACTGATGCAAGTTTCCAAAATTACAGAAAATGATTGCAAAATACAAAATATAAAAGTGAATATGAGTTTTTAAATAGAAATGTTCTGAGTAAAATTAAAAACCATTTAATTATAAAAGGAATATTGAGTATCCTTGTGTTATGAACAACAGAGGATACTATATGGATGTAGAAGTTCATACAGATGAACTTATAGATATTCCAACCATTGATGACAAAGTAGAAATACTAAACCAAACAATGGTGCTAAATGTTAGGCAAGGAATATCAGATAGCATATTACGACAACTCCATCTCATACAAAATGTCATACAATAAGGAGATGTGAAACATGCAATATACCAACTAAAGCAAAGTGTTTCTAACTCACTGGATTAGCACTAGCATAGAAAAAACATGTGGGACATGTTCAGAGATAACTAAGAATATGTTTCAAAGATGATTGGCTCTAAGTGTAAGTGGGAGTCTGTTGGTATGTATGCCCTTAGATCCAATCATAAGATGATTGGATTGGCATACATCATGATTGATTTGATAAATATCAAAGGCAAGCTTCTAGTTTATTCTAGCTCAATCGATTATGAGATAGAGATGGAGCAGAATGAATGTCTAAAGAATGACAATACTCAATGATGTATGTCTTCAGGTTAAGGGCCTGAACAATGGGATCATATGGATGCTAAGAGTATGTGCATTCTTCTTTACGTCCCTAGTCATATGTCATTGTGGAAGGTTGATAGACAACAATGACACATAAAGACTAGAGTGTGTGTTGGTTGATGACAGTGTCTCATTAGTCATGATATATGATATCAAACCAAGCACATAGATACATGTAAGAGAATAGTGTATCGGACAAACCCACCATTAGAGTGACACATGGAACCATGACATGGTAGTCAGAATCATCTCTCATAGTGATGGTGGTGATTATTTTTCTTAGACCTAAAATCACTTCACTCATCAAATGTGATTGGGTACACTTTGACATCATCAAACGTAGCCCTAAAACATGGGTTGTTATAACGGTGATGATTGGGTGACTTTGACGCATGACACATACTGTGAGTGATAGATATGAGATTTTTCCCTCCTAAGGGAGTATGATGTCCAGGCCACTTGATAAGTGAGGCTGAGAACTACATGCAAATGCACATTTGAATCATTATATGATATTGATGTCACACATATCTCAGACAGTCTACTCTAGTTCAAGAAACATGAATGAACGTTGAAAGGATGATAGATCCATGCCTTGAGTTCATTCAGGATATCAGAGACAAAGGAATTATACATTCACTGGAACACCAATCATAGACTGTAGGATTGAAAGTTGTTCTCCAACTTTCCTTTTCACTTGGGTAGCACTGATGTGCGACTGGGCACCACTCTTTGCTTGTGATGTCATAAGATAGTTATTGACATTCACTGCCAATGTGAAATGGGACCTATAGGCTCACACATAAAGGATTAACATGGAAGAGGAGTTTATCCATGAATGATGTTTGGATTGATTACTAAAGTGTTTAGGTACTCAATCAAACATTCAATCAATAGGCTTGACTCAGAATCATCAAGTTCAAGTGTTGAACCAACTAATTTGAGTGTCAGATTGATTGAGAACCAAATTGATTGTGTTCTGCACAACCTGGTTCACCAAGTGAACTGATTGGATCATGTCCAGTGAGATGACCAGTTCACTCTGGTGAACCGATCAGTTCATGTGTCCAAACGAGTAGTGTTGGATTTTCTCAATTTGTGAGAAAAAAGGTTTTTTGTTTCACTTGTTCAATTCGATTGGGACAAGAATTAATATTTGTGTTAATTAGAAACGAATAAGGAAAGTCAATTGTGGGCAAGTCTGGGAAGTGAAACGACCGTTTCACTAAGTGAACCGACCAATTCACACTCACAACTGACCGGTTCACAAGTGAGCCGATCGGCTCACCTTTCCAAATGACTGTTTCAATTGTGAAACGACCACTTCGCCTGCTGAAGTGCAAATTGTTCATGGAAATTCTGGACCCTTTTACTCTCGCATAGTCTGGGAACCCTGACCCCTCTATTATAAACAAAGGGGTACATGATGCTTCTCAATAGACACAACTTAGAACATCAATTTCTTTGCAAAGTTGTTGTTCAATCTGGTTGTGGTAACTGAGAGAGCCCAAGCAAGTTCTACCCATTTAGGGAGGAACAACGAGGGAAAGACAAATGTAGAAAATCAACTAGTTGTGGGAGAGTGTGTCAGTGACTAGTACGTTGATAGAAGGGGATGACTCTTTCTAGTATGTCCTTCAAGAAAACTAGAGTTTATGATAGTCTGTGTGGACTATCTATAGAGGTGGGAGACTTCTGCTGCTTAGGAGGACGACTGTCAACTGCAGTCCGGATCAAGACCAGGAGCTGTATAGACGTTGTTGATGATAGGTGGTTGAAGACCGTAGTTGTTGCGAGGCATTGTCAGTGAGCAAGCCTCAGGACCAGGTATGACTAGCTAAAACCATCCTTATCATTACATAGATATTGATGCGATCTGTTGGTTATGGGTTTATGGTCAAGTAAAATTTTGTTTCCGTTGCATACTCTGACCATGTAAAACCCAAAATATTAGACTCTGATCCATTCAATATTTTGTTTATAGGTAGTGAAATATTATTTCCTTTCAACGCTGGAGTTCCTTGTCCGATTTCCAGAGGTAGATATTCTCCTCGATGATCCAATGGCCGTACCACCATCACCTGCTGGCAATGCTCCTAGAAATAGGCCCTCACTCTGATCATTAGTCGTTAGTTGTGTTAATGATAATAGGGAGTCTGTAGTCCTTCCTCGCATACCAGTGGTGAATTTTGAGTTAAAGCTAGCTTTCATCAATCTAATTCAATACCAAACTTTTGGAGGAAATTCTATTGAAGAAAACCCATACCATCATATTGATGCTTTCAAAAATCTCTATGACACCCTCAAGATGAGCATGTCCCCTCAAGAAGTCATCTAGATGAAGGGGTTTCATTTCTCTCTAAAAGACAAAGCTCTACAGTAGTACCTTTCCCAAAAAGGGATGGCATTTTGGCAACAATTGTCTAAATCATATGTGAACAAATTTTACCCTACTGAGAAGACTTCCAGGTGCAAGTACAAGATTACTAGTGTTAAGCAAAAACCCTCTGAGAGTTTGTATAATGCATGGGAGAGATGTCAGGAGTATTTGAGAGATTGCCCACATCATAACTATGACAAAGGTTACAAAGGTTTTATCATCACCACTTTCTATGGAGGTCTCACCTCCGTAAAAAGGACATCTCTAAGCATTGTAACTAGAAGAGATTTTATGAAGCATGATGTCGAAACCACCAAGGAGATCATCAATACTATGTCTATACTTCTAGTAGGATGGGATTATGATACATGTTCTACATCAACTATATCATCCGTCAATAGTTCTTTAGATTCGAAGCTACTCGAAAGCCTGATTAGTAAACTTGACAAGATGGCAACCAACGTCCAGGACCTGAAAGAAACCAATTCAAGATATTGCACTGAGGCAACTGTAAAATGTATCACTTGTGGAGAAGGAGGTCATGGGATAGATCATTGTATTTACACTCATGAACCAAAAGGTACTCAGATTGTTCAGGTAGAAAATGTGTCTTATGTAAACTACAAGCCACTAGACCACCTTGGATTTTGCTATGAGAATACCTCTACAATAGAAAATTTATTCCAATTAAATCAAACATCTCAAGCAATGGGTCGAGGACAAGTTATTCAAAGAGGAACTCTTCCCAGATTTCAGTAGTATAGATATCAACCTCAACAACAATAAGGAACCTTCAACAGACAATAAAGAGGGAATTTATTTCAAAAAAATTAGAGATCCAATTACTAAACTGCATTCCCTGACTGAAATATTAGGAGAGTGCCTGTTGAGCAACATTATTCTGATGACAAACATGCAAACACAATTGGGCATTGTGAACACTCAGATAAGTGATGTGCAACATCACAATCAGATGATTGATCCACAATTGGCCTCCATTGCCATTTCTATTGGGCGACCAACCAGACAATTTCTTCAAGTATTGAACAAAATCCAAAGAGCAAAACTACCAAGATGGCTACACTTTGCTCTGGGAATACCTCTTCTATGCCAAAGCCAAAAGTGGTGCATGTTAAAGAAGGTAACACAAACAAGGGAGAAGTTCTAATGATAAAGAAGTCACGAGGGGAATTTAATCCTATTCCCCTTAGAATGTCAGAAATTTCCTCGAGAGCCCCTTTTCTCATCGCTTCATCAAGGTGCAACTGGAGAAAAGATATACCAAATCCTTAGAAAATCCACTTAGACATTCCTCTTCTAGATGTCATAGATGATATGCCTACATATTCCAAGTTCCTGAAAGATATCATTATGAAGAATAGAAAGAGAGGTGAGGTAGAGATAGTATACGTTGCAAGAATGACATCCTCTTTCTGTCAAGTTGTGATGCCAAAAAAGTAGAAGGATCCCAGAGCTTTCACCATCCCTTTTCTGATTGGAGGTACTTCAACAAGATATGGTCTTGGAGATCTGGGAGCCAGCATAAGTCTCATGCCATATAGTATGGCCACCAGGTTGGGCCTCACAAATATTGTTTAACTCCAACATGAGAATTCCATTGGCTGATAATTCCTTTACCAAGCCAGTTGAAGTAGTAGTACACGTCCCAATCAGGATTGAAAATTTCTATATCCCTTGTGATATACTCATAATCAACGTGGTTGAAGACCCTATCTTTCTGATGATCTTTGAGTGACCTATTCTTTCCACAACCCTTGCATTAATAGATGTTGCAGATGAGCTAATCACTATAAGAGTTGGCAACAAATCAATTGACTTCAATGTGCTCGATCATACGAAGGGTCATTCACTAATGGAGACAAGCTACTTTGTTGAATGTTGTAGTCATTTGTGCATAGAAATTTAGGAACACAATGCTATTGTAGATCCCTTAATGCGGGCCCTAATTAATCCTTGTTCACAGATTAAAGATCCTGAAGTTGAAGAAATTTTAGCTACTTAGAAGTTGCCAAAGAAGAAGAATTTCAAGGGTCCACTAAATTAGCCAAGTATATTTATCTTCAAGAAAACCAAAAGACACCACCACCCCAAGGACTCTACCTGAGGTCAAACCACTTCTTGAAGGTTTGAAGTACGATTTTCTTGATGATCAAAAGAAGAATCTGGTGATAATCAACACACAACTATCTTATGACCAATGACATCAACTTCTATCTGAACTCAAGCTTCGAAGAAAGGCCTTTGGATACTGTATAGATGAGATCATGGGTCTCATCCCAACCATCTGTATGCATCGAATCAACCTTGAAGAAGACATGAATCCACGTGTGCAAGGTCAAAGCAAACTGAATGAAAAAATGTGTGAGGTGGTGCACAAGGAAGCAATTAAGTTAATAGATGCTGGTATCATCTACGCCATTAGAGACAATAACTAGGTGAGCCCAGTACATGTGGTCCCCAATAAAGGAGAGATGACAATGTTAAAAGACACTGATGGAAAAGAACTGGCCAGTCACACATTGACCGGTTGGCGTATGTGTATTGGCTACAAGCTATTGAATGCAGCAACATAGAAAGATCATTTTCCTCTCCCATTTATTGACCAAGTTCTAGAAATACCGATGCACCATTAAAATTTTTACAACCTAGATGAGTACTCAGGATTCTATTAGGTACATATCCACTTGGATGGTCAAGAAAAGACCACATTCACTTGTCTTTATGGGACATATGCATTCCGTCGTATGACCTTTGGTTTGTGTAATGCCCCAACCACCTTTCAAAGGTGCATGTCTGCTATATTTTCTGATTTGATAGAGGAGATTATGGAGGTCTTCATGCATGACTTCTCAATCTATGGGTCATCACTTAAAGACTGTATGAAGAACCTATCTCTCGTTCTTCAGCGATGCAAAGAAAAGTAGCTAGTTCTCAATTGGGAGAAGTGCCACTTTATGGTACGAGAGGAGATAGTATTGGGACACAAAGTATTTGAGGTAGGCATATAAGTAGATAAAAGAAAAATAGATGCTATTTCCAAGCTTTCGCCTCCTTTGTCAGTTTCTTTAGTTTGTAGTTTCTTGGGAACACATGATACTACCGTCATTTTATTAAATACTTTTAGAAGATTGTGAAACCATTGTCTAGACTACTTGTAAAGAACACACCATTTATCTTAATGAAGATTGTTTGAAGGCCTTTCACACTCTCAAGAATGCCTTAACTACCACACCCATGATGCACGCTTCAGATTGGGACCTCCCTTTCGAGATGATTTGCGAAGCTTGCAATTACACTATTGGAGTTGTCCTAGGGCAAAAGAAGGACAAGAAGAACCATGTCATATATTACACTATCAAAACACCCGATGAAGCTCAAGTCAACTAAACTAAAATAGAGAAGGAAATGTTGACCATCATCTATGCTTTTGACAAATTCAGATCGTATCTGTTAGGAGGAAAGGTGACTATCTATACATAGTATGGAGCAATAAAGTATCAGATAAATGCATATTCATCACTTATTTTTGCATCATTTAGGATATTTAATTTAGATTTTTTGGTAATTTTAGTTTAATTTGCAAATCAATTGTACTTTTATTCATTTTATTAATTCATATGGGATTTTTCTCGATTCTCAGCCATTATTGAAGCATTTAAAGCAAGATAAGAAAAGATGAAGATAGGAGACCTTTCAGATTTCCCCGCATATTTTGATATACTTTCCGCCAAAACAATCATAATTCTCACATATAAATTCCAAATTTGAAATTTAGATATGTGTTGAAAAGATAATTTCAATTTATACAAAAAAATATATTTTCTAATAACTTTGGCACTCATTTGACTTCCCCAACAATCGATCAATATGCCTATTCGTTCTCCTACACTGCCTGATTTAAATCTATACCTTGCAACAAAATGGGCATAACTCTCACATCCCAAGGTGGTATTTAATGCACAAGTAATAATTTGAAAAAATATCAAAGGCCTATAGGAAAAACGTATTTTTGGGTGCACTTCAAATCTTATGGCAGACAAAATTTGCACAAAACTTTGGGAGAAGAAATATACAGAGATAGAGTCAGAATTTGAAGGATCAAAATAAGGCAATCAATGATTTTCTTTATTGCCTATTGAAGATGGAAATTATTCTCTTGACTAAGACATACATCATCCGCCTCTAACAAAGACATCCAAGATTTTGTACTTGCATACTAGTCAAAGTTTTGTTACTTGCATTCTTAGTGTAATATGTTCATTCAAGCAATACAAAATTAGCCCTTCTTCTACATCTAGACTTCTTTATTTCTCATTCTCTCTTCTCGTTCTTTCTCTTAGAGCGGGGGATAAAGAAAGTAAGTCGTTTTATTGTCACCACCTTGGTCTCTTTGGAGATTTTGGATTTTAGTCTATGCCTTCCTATATTTTTCTCCTTATTTCTCCCTTCCTCACTATGATTAGTGAGTAGTTCCCTTATCGAGGAAAGGGAGTATCCCCTTAGCAATGTGTTGATTGGATTGAATTCTATACAACTTTCTACATGGATGATTTTTGGTTTAGAAAATTGATGATTTTAAAGTAATTAATCATTTTCATCGTATGTTAATTCCGATGGACATGACCTTGGAAACTGGAGTTTAGAGCGACTAGACCAATTACATAGTGATTTTGAAGCAACTGTGGATATTTTCCTATTAGGATGATGAATTAAGAAGCGTGAACGCCAGGACCAATGGGCTCATGTGGAGTTTGTCTCTTGTGTTTTGTTTACGAATGATTCACATACCTACTTCTATCTTGATTGTTTTGTATCTTAGATCTTATTTTTACTTTGGCTAAGGTGGTGAAAACCCCTAAGTCTCGATGCCTTCTTTCATTGATTTCAATCGTTCCTTTTATCACTTTTTTTCCCATTGCACTTTTTTCAATTCTTACAATATCATACTTGTATTTAGATAATCTTTTATTTTGTGCTAACAATCTTTTCTTTCCTGTACCTTTCTTTAGCTTAATTGTTTCATTCATGCTTAGTATAATCTTTTACTTTCCTTACACTTTTCAATTCTTGCTTTAGTTTCTTTGCACTTTTATTTCTTGCATTAGTGTAATCAAACCAATCAAGAAGAAAAATACACTACCTTGGAGTGCTCCCGGTCGTCTCTGTGGCGGTGCATGTAGGCGACTAGGGTTGCGGCGGTGGTAGCTACCCCCTAAGCGGGCCATATGTCTTTCTTGCTCTTGAAGGTCCAAGTGTGCTTGTGGGTGTTTGATCCCACTCAGGGCTACGACTAGGACTCTCAACATGGCAGAGGCTTTGGCAGATCAGTGTGAGAGACTCAAGATCACAGACAAAGAGTAGGAGGTAGACGAGATCATAGAGGAGGAGGCGTGTGGAGTCTCGGATCATGTAGAGCAAGCTCTGGTCGAGCGTCTACATATGGACCAATCCTACAATTTCGGGGCTATGAAGAAAACCCTAGCACAGGAATGGGGACTCTCAGGAGGTGTCTTGTTTAGGTCGATCGATGCTACTATGTTCGCTATCCAATTCACCCACTGGAAGGATAAGCAGAAGGTCATTGAAGGAGGTCCTTGGAATTTCAATAACAGGATGCTTCTCATAAAGGAAGTGGACCTGATGGATCAGCCGGGGAAGATCTACTTCATTGAATGCCATCTCTGGGTTAGGTTATACAATGTACCCCTAGGGCTTCGCACGAAGATAGCAATCTGAATGATGGCGGAGAAAATAGGGTGTGTGATAAAGTTGGACTGTGATGCACTGGGATGGGAGACATCAACACGCGTCCGAGTGGGGATCGACATCAACAAGCCCATCAAGTGCATGCAGAAGGTCTGAGCGAGTGATGGAATGATCATGGAGATCAAGTTGAAGTATGAGAGGCTACCGTCATTTTGCTTCATCTGTGGCAAGATGAGGCACGTCGACAAGGATTGTGGGGAGTTTGATGAGGAAGAAACGAACCATCAGGGATGGGGTTCATGGCTCAAAGCCTCACTGCGGCAGCCAAGACTGACAATGGTGGAGGAATTCCTAGGTAGGTCGAACTCGAGGACGTGGAAGGTACTCTTCCATACACGTAGTGGAACAAGATCAACGGCGTCTGATGCAGCGTCAATGGCTGCATCACGGGCGTCGACCCAAAGAGATGATGGGGCACACAACGTGGAAAATGAAGATTTTAAGCAGAAGGAAGAGGGGCAACCGATGGATGTCCTAGGGCAGAGGGAGGCACAGGATGGCATGGTGGACAGTGGGGAGTCGTCACATGTAGCCATTGCGCAACAGACATCGCGGGTGCAGAAGAACACATACAACAAGGAGGCATTGTTCAACTAAACCCTCGAAGGCAGGAGCCTCAAAGCGGGGGTATGCAGGTTCGGGAGGAGGGGGGTCTCTTGATGTCGGTGGGAAGGACGCAGCAGGAGGTGGGAAAACACATGAGCGTTGAGAAGAGGAGCAGCATGAGGGAGAGGGTGGAGGAGTTACGTGAGGTGAGAGTGTGGGAGGTGGGGCTGAGAGAGGAAGGGGTCGGGCGTAGGGAAGAGGGGAAAGTTGGGGAGTAGCATATGACGCCACCCATGGCGGAAGGGGTGGGTCAAGTGCTTCCAGTTAAACCAGGGATGAAGGTGACAAAGGTGTCATTGTCGGATGACCTTCTGATGTTCTTGGGGAAGGAAGGGGAGTCTCTCAAGCAGTAGTGGAGGAAAGGAAAGGCGGAGAAGAGACTGAGGCTCAGATCTAAAAGTACAAGACCTGCAGGAGGAGAACTTCCAGTATCTAGGCAAATAACTCACATGGGTGGAGGCAAGGTGATAACGAGGATGGGGGCATCAAAGTGAGGCAGGGAGCCAGAGGTGATGGATGCCCATGCTATGGTACCATTCAAATCTGATGGGCATGAGTATATGACAGGAAATCAGACAAAGAAAGCAAGGAATGTATCTATAAATAGCATGGGGGAGGAAGAATCTTCTTTGGGTGTACACCACCAAGTAGCGGGCATTGGGCCAACCCAACCCCGTGAACAATAATGAAACTCCTGAGATGGAACTGTCAGGGTCTGGGCCGCCCGACAGAAGAAAATGCACTCCGATCATTGTGTTGGGGTGAGAGGCCCGATATAGTGTTCCTTATGGAGACTATGTTAGAAGATAAATTGTTACAAAAAATCAAAAGGAAGTGTGATTTGCGGATGGTTTGTGTGTGTCTAGTAATGGCAGAGCGGGTGGCATGGGTTTTTGGTGGAGGGGGGTCAATGTGGGTATCACAGGTTACTCAGTCACGCATGTGGAATGCATGATTGATGATGAGAAGACTGACACAAAGTGGCTGGCGTGCGGCATATATGGATGGTCATCACATGAAGAAAAGTACAGGACATGGGAGTTGATGAGGCAGGTTGCGAACAAGGGAGTGGACAAGGCAGTGTTCTTTGGTGATTTGAATGAGATCACAAATAATGAAGAGAAGAGAGGAGGTCCAAAGAAGCCTGATAGATACATGAAGGCTTTCCAGGAAGTCATTGATGATTGTACTCTTCTTGACATTGGTTTTTCTGGGAATATCTTCACATGGCAGAGAGGGGTCAGTGAGAATACTTTGGTGGAAGAAAGGCTTGATAGATTCCTTTTTAGTGAGGATTCGTGCAACATATACAGGGGCAGTTGGGTACATCACCTTCCTTTCTATCAGTCGGATCATGCTCCTATTGTTTTTCATGCAGTGGTGGGTGAGGAGAAGCGAAAGAAGAGTCAGAAAAGGTTCCATTTTGAACCTATGTGGCTTTTTGATGAAGGTTGTAAGCAGACGGTGGCTACAACTTGGGATTCATCTGAGATAGTGGATCTAAAAGATAGACTGAGTAGAGTGAGTGGGGACTTAACGAAATGGGCTACTGTGAAGTTTGATACTTTAAAAAATAAAATAAAGAAAATGAAAAGACTTCTTGGGGAAGAACATAAGAAATGGCCTGATGGGAGGACACTCCAAAGATGTGAGGAACTGGCTAAAGAACTCGAACAACTTCACCGCGATGATGAGTCCTACTGGTATGCTAGAGCAAGGGTAAAGGAAATGAAGGAAGATGATAAGAACATTGCTTACTTTCATCATAAAGCTTTACAGAGACAGAAGAAGAACATCATTATGGGACTAAAGGATGACAACGGCATATGGAGGACGGAGAATAAAGATATCCTGGGCATCATTGAATTTTTTTTCTAGAAGCTTTTCCAGGTAGGACAGATAGTGGGCATGGAGGTGGCTATGGAAGGGGTGGAAAATAAAATTAATGGGGTCATGGCAGGGGCACTTGAGGCTGATATGAGTGAGGAGGAAATCAAAGAGGCGGTCTTCCAAATGCACCCAAACAAGGCACCGAGGCCGGATGGGTTGAAGCCCATGTTTTATTAGAAATTCCGGAATGTGATAGGGATAGATGTGGCTAATTACATAAAAAGTTGGTGGAAAGGAGAGCACTCGATTCAGGGTTTCAACGATACATTGGTGGTCCTAATCCCAAAGATAAAGAAGTAGAAAGTTGTAGATGATTTCAGTCCTATCAGTCTGTGTAATGTCATATACAAAATTGCTACCAAGGTGTTGACGAATAGGTTGAAGTCGTACATGGATAGGATCATATCTAAAAATCAAGTGCATTTGTGCCGGGCAGAATCATTATGGATAATGCTCTTGTTGCATATGAGTGTTTCCATGCTATGAAGGGAGCTAAAGGGGGAAAGAAGGGGCATATTGCTTTGAAGCTTGATATGATGAAAGCGTATGATAGAGTTGAATGGGGCTTTCTGGAAGGAATCTTGGGGAAGTTTGGCTTCAGCAGTATATGGAGGGATAGGGTATTAGATTGTGTTTCCTCAGTCTCTCACACTTTCACAGCCAATGGGGAAGGATCAAACACCTTCCAGCCTTCATGAGGATTATGCCAGGGTGATCCGCTTTCTCCCTATCTTTTTATTCTTTGCGTTGATGCTTTTTCCACCCTCCTCAACCTTGCGGTAAATGCAAATACCATCCATGGTATGAGCATCTTTCGGGGGGGCCTCGGATCTCACACTTGTTTTTTGCATATGACAGTATATTTTTTGCTAGAGGGACAAGGAATGAATGCCTAAAAATAGCTAAAATTGTCAGCCAGTACGAGCAGGCATCAGGTCAAAAAGTTAATCTTTCCAAGTCCGAAATTGCTTTTAGCAAGAAGATACCAAGGTGCAAAGGAGATGAGCTGCGGGATATCTTAGGGGTGAAGGAGGTGGATAGGAAGGCATCCTACTTGGGTCTCCCTACGGCTATGGGGAGGTCAAAGAAAAAGGTGTTCGAATATATAAAGGAATGGGTGGGCGTCAAGTACAAGGGTGGAAGGAGAAGTTACTTTCAAAGTCAGGGAAAGAAGTTCTCATCAAGGTAGTGGTTCAGGTGATCCCGACATACATCATGAGTATTTTTCAGCTACCGAAAGGTCTTATTGATGAACTAAACTCTATGGTGGCACACTTTTGGTGGGGAGGGAGAGTGGGGGAGAGGAAGATCTCATGGGTCTGTTGGGCGGGTCTGTGCAAATCAAAAAGAGAAGGAGGCATGGGATTTAGAGATATGGCAGTCTTCAACCAGACATTGCTCGCCAGAAAGCTATGGAGGCTCTATACCAAACCGGAGACACTGGAGGCAAGGTTCTTGAAAGCAAAGTACTATCCAAACAATACTATTCTCGAGGCACGCCTTGGCCTAATCCCGAGTTACACATGGCACAACTTATGGGGGCAAAAGCGTTATTTATGGAGGGAGTCATGAGGCGAGTTGGAAATGGAAAAAGCATAAATATCTGGGCTGATAGGTGGTTTGATGTGGAGTACGTTGACATAGAGGCGGCTAGAGCAGGTGCTGATCCGAGGATATGCATGGTGAGTGACTTGATGGGGGACACTAGTCAAGAGTGGAATGTGGATAAACTACTGGAGGTGTTTCCCAGGGAGATGGCTGCAAGGATTATGACTATTCCTTTGTCTAACAGGGAGATTGAGGACAATGTTTTTGGTGGCCAAAGAAGGATGGGATGTTCACGGTGCGGTCAGCTTATTGGTTGGTAATGTTAGGGAGTAGGGGCATGTGTAGGCGGGATAGACAGGTTCCTCATGAGTTGTGGAAATTTATATGGAACAGGAAATGGCCCCCAAAGCTATCTCATTTCCTATGGAGACTGGCGTCGGGAAGCTTAGCAACTAAAGGGAGGTTATGAGATAGATATGTCATGGCAGCTGGCACTTGCCCAATATGTGCAACAAATGAAGAAACTATTCAGCATATGCTCGGATAGTGCACCAGAGCAGAAATAGTTAGAGAGATAAGCTCCTTGGATAGCTTGATATGCCTGGACTCAGGAGGAAATGTGTATGATGATTTTCTTGCTCTTTGGAATTGTTGTACGATGGAAGAACTGGATGAACTTATGGTTGTTTGGTGGATGATATGGACCTACCAAAACAATAAGATCTTCAAGGATGAAGCACCTTACCCCCGCCCAATCCTACAGTGTTATAGGGCCATGTTAGCCAAATATTGAAAGACAAATGGAGGTGGGAGAGCAGCACACAGCAGCAACAGGATGGTGGATCGGACGGACAATGAGGGTGTTAGGGTGAAAAAGGCAGACGCTCTTGGTGAGATGGGTGTAGACAAAAGTTGGTCATGGCTGCATGTCGACGCTGCGACTAGGGGAGAAGAAGGGTGAAGATTGGGGGTTGTGGTGCGGGAAGGTAGGGGCATCTTTGTGGGCGCAACACAAAGGAAAGTGTAGGCGGAGTGGACCCCGGACATAGTAGAAGCCATGGCAGCTAGGGAAGGAGTGCAGCTCGCACAGAGGGTGCTGGATAATGAAACCAACTTGGTTTTATACTCGCACTCGTTGAACCTAATCAATGCCTTGAGGGACATGAAGAAAAGACCAGACTACGTAGGGATGTTGGCTGAAGATATTTGTCTTCTTCTTTCTTCCTTTCATTCTGTTTATTTTGTCCATGTTAAAAGGACATACAACTCGGTGGCCCACCAGAAGTTAGGCATTGGCCTTCACTGCCTACAAGATGGAAATCTATAGCTGAAGATGATGTATTCTTTGTACCCTGATTTTATATGAATGAAAGGCGGTGTCTTCAAAAAAAAATCAAACCAATCTCTCAATCAGAATTTAATTTCTTATTCAATCACCCAAAAATACCAAAAGGAAACAAAAAGTTAAAAATCAATCGACATTAAAGGATCAATCATAATAAGGTTTCCTATGGGATTCAATACCTTTCTATGCTATGCCTTAATTGGAAAGTAAACAAAAGGTTAAACTCTAGGATTAATCACCTAGTTTTTGGTGCGCGAACGACTTATATCAAAATGGTGTCGTTGCCACGGACAACAGATTGATTTCTCGAACCTCGAAATTTTTTGAAAAACTTTTTTTTATGCCTTCCAAGTAACATTCCAAAAAATCTATCTCCTCTTTCTATTGAGTTTTCATTCCAACGGTACCTTTTTTCTACAAATAAATATTTCTATATAATTGTGCATGCGCCACCCATCAAATGATCTTACACCGCCAATTTTTGATCCCAAGCCAGAAAGGACTTTCCATTGCTTAAATAAAAAAAAACTGACTTAGGATGGACGCATAGGAGGTTGCCCATAGGATTGAGTAGGCACTTACCGCTCAAAGAAAGTTGATGATGGCTAAACACATGGCTCATGAAGCCAACTTGCATATAGGCTATATCGATGAGCAAGAGGCTATAGAAGGCACTCAGAGGGAGGTCAAGAGAAAAAACAACTAAAAGATTTTTCCACCCCAAAAACCAGATATGTACAACATCCATTTGTGCCACCCACAATCACCGCCCCTAAATTCAAGATCCTCACTTAGTGGATCACCATGCTTTAGGACAATCCTTTTTTCGGGAACAAAGGTGAAAGTTGTCAAGATCACCTCAAAAGTTTCACAGACCTTAGTTCCTTGACCAAGATCCTAGACATTTCTGAAGACACCATTAGACTTAGACTTTTCAAATACTCTCTTTCAGGAGAAGTCAAAAGTTGGTATAATTCCATGGAGAAAGAAAACCTCATCACCACTGGGGAAGCACTTCAAACAAATTTTTGGATAAATACTTGCCCCCTTCCCTCACTTATGAGATTGGAAGACAAATCATGTTATTTTCAATGGTCCCTGGAGAAACCTTAGGAGAATCTTGGGAGAGATTTAGGAAACTCCTCCATTGTTTCCGACATCATGACATATCACAATCTCAACTCATTAAGTTATTTTATCGTGGTGTTGATGATGACACCAAGAAATTTCTTGATTCCTCATATGGAGGAAATTTCATGTTTCGAAACCTAAGCAGCGCATGGGAGGTAGCTAAAAGAGCTTCTGAAACTAGGCTAGACAAGGAACTGGTGGTCTCTTAAAAGTGGCTAAGGCTGAGGTAAACCAATACATTCATACTATTGAGAAAGTTCTTAAATCTCTTTGAAACATGACCACTTGGAATCCTCGTTTAAGGTCTATGAAAGACAACCTCAAGAAGTAAGGGATGCAGAATCTTTGTGGGGGATATGCCAAGGGTATGATCACGCCACCCTCCAATGTCAATATCTCTACAACACCCCTGTGCAACCTGATGTTGGTCAATAAGTGGGGGACCTAAACTCTATTTATAGTGTCCCGAGCCAGGATTACTACAATCCAAACCAAGCTAGAAACCATCCTGGGTTTCAATATGGAAACCCTTCAGGAGGTGAAAACTCATCTCAACTTCCCCCTCCACAAAGACCCCCACAAACCAAGGCCAAATATCATCCACCACCAGATTTTCCTTACAATAAAAACTAAAGGAATTTTGGGAACTGAGGGAACTTTAGGGGAAATTTCCAAAACTGTGGACCTTATCAAGGATAACAATATCAAAACCTTCATCAACCTCCACCTCAACTACAACAGAATGTCCCCATTCTTTTAACTGATGATAAGGTAGCTTCCTTAGAAAAAATAATAATAACACATCAGAAGTCTACTGATGCTCAGTTTTCCCATCTTTTTGCTCAACAAAAACCCCATGCTAACAAATTTGTCGGCCAACCTGAACCCAACCCCAAGCATATAGAACAACTTAAGGCTGCTACTACCAGATCCCACCTTACCATACAAGAAGAAGGAAGTTCTTCCCTCATAGAGTTTGACAAAGGGGGCGATGAAGAGATGGTTGTTGTCCCTCGGGCACTGAGATCACCTCCACCACAAGAGGAGAGTCCTATATATAAGCCGTGTGTACCTTTTTTCGGTCGACTGAAGAATACCCAATTAGATTCTAGGTTCAACAAATTCAAGGAAGTTATGAGAAAGTTATGCGTCAACATCCTACGTTTGGACACTATGACTGATCTACCCAAATGGAAATGCCCTTCTAAACTGTAAGGGAACTACTGAAGAATCTAAAATGGTAAAATTGGCTAGAACTACATCAGACATCATCCAGAGTAAAACGCCAAAGAAAAGTGAAGACCTAGGATCTTTCAAGATCACTTGTTCTATCAGTGACTCTACCAGCCATTCAGGGCTAGCTGATCTTGGAGCTAGTGTATCCATCATCCCTTTGAGCATGTGCAGAATGTTCAATCTCATTGATGCTAGACCCACTCTGATGTGTATTCAGTATCCGACTCTTCCATTACCAAGCCTCTTGGTATTATTGATAATGTGTCGGTCAAGGTTGGAAATTTCTCTATCCCTCATGACTTTGTGGTACTTGGTATAAAAGAAGACACTAGCTACCCCCTCATCTTTGTCCGGACATTCCTCGCCAAGGATAGGGCCCACATCGACATCAAGGTAGAACTTCTCACACTATGAGTGGGAACATAGTTCATAAATTTTAAAGCCTCTGGGGGTAGCATGATATACACCCAGGAGGAAGAAGTCTATTTTCTCGAATGCATGGACTAGTTCAATAAGATGCAATGAAGATTCCTTAATTCTGAACCTCCACCAGTGACCGAAACCCAAAATTCTCTGGTGGGCAATCAAGTTGCTATTCAAACTGCCCCAACCAGCCCTATCAAGATGGACATTTCCCCTCCCACTATTCCTACTGTGGGCACAACCAACATCGCCACTCCAGAAATTCCCCTCCCACTATTCCTATTGTAGGCACAACCAACATCACCACTCAAGAAATTCCCCTCCCACAACCCCCTCTCCCATCTATGACCATACCCATTCCCTCTACTCCCTCCCCCTTTGAGGCACCACTCTATGATAACTGCTAAATGCCTTATGAGTCACCACTACATATCACTTCCCAAACAGTATAGCCAAATGTCATGGATGGATACTCCAACTATCATCCCTTCACCCCCAACCCCCATTGACATTAGTGGACAACATATGATAGGACAATTGCAATTCAGTCAAAACAATGTTCCTTATAATAATTATCTGTATGAAAATGAGATTCAATGTGACTACTCCCCACCACATGTCAAACCATGGGGACCTAATCGTCTTGATTTCAGTTTTTGTCCTTGGTATACCGATGTACGCCAAGCCATCTCGGATACATTTCAAGACACACATGTAAAGATGATGGAGTGGTTGCAAGAAAATCAATCAAGTCACTACCACAACCATTCCTCCTCCTCCGCTCCTCTGTCACCTTACTATCTAACACCGTAGTGATCTTCATCCCTCCATCTTGGGTTTGGGTTTTTCTTGGGACGAGCAAAAATCTATGTCCGGGGTGGAGGTGGGTGGTATGATTCTATCCCACCCTCCTATCTTTTTGTTATTTGCTTTATTTTCCCTTTTTATTGTTCTGCATGTATTTGCCTTACTTTATGGCCTTTATCTAGTCATCCATCCCTTTTTTTTTTATTTAGTTAAGTCCATTATCTAGTCGGCCCATGAGTAGATATCTATCATTGTACCCCAAATTGAATTTAGTAAATCTTTTTGCAAAATCTATTACAAACTGACATGTCTGAAACCACTGTGTCACCTAGGACCCCTAAATAACATCACTCCTTGGAATAGTTGGTAAGTCATATGGAATCAATCAGAACCAAGCATAATTTTTCCCTATTATCAAATAATGGATTATATTGCTATAAAACTTGTATGATGTGATTTATAGGAATATTCTAACTTGTGCAATGACACTCTCTAATTTTTTTTGAAAAAAATAAAATTAAAGCACGAGAACATCTTTTCCTTCCCTATACTTGTTTTCTAAAAAAGAGAAGCAAATAATCACCATCGGACAAAAATCAAGTCCGCGGTGGCATGCTTCCCAAAATGAACTCCATACCCCACAAAGGGGTGTACCATCAAAAAGATGCCAAAGTGCACAAGAAAAAATTGTGACCAATGTAGCCACAAATCCACAAAATCCAAATCCCGAGTCAAATAGAGGGATCAATTTTTTTGTTACTTCCTTCCTTGTTCACACCCCTCCTTCTTCCTATTCTTATAAAAATAACTTACAAAAAATTCAAAAATTGAGAGTGTCAAAGTAACAGTAAGGGAAGCCTATTTTTCTACAAATTCTCATTTTAGAAGCAAGATTTGACATTTGTTTTGATAGGGAATATAGAACTTTATGCTATATGGTTCTAAGAGATTGCGTCACTTGGGGAAAAAATTAGAGGAGAGGACTATAGTGATGTTATGAAAGTGAGGATGACATTTTGAGGATAGAAATTGGAATTTATTTGTAATTTAATTTGCTTGGGATGATCAAAGATTCAAGTCTGGGGTATTTTGATGAATGCATATTCATCATTTATTTTTGCATCCTTTAAGATAATTAATTAAGAATTTTTGGTAATTTTAGTTTAATTTGCAAATAAATTGCACTTTCATTCCTTTTCTGAATTCTTATGAGATTTTTCTCAATTTTTAGCAATTATTGAAGCATTTATATCAAGATAAGAAAAGATGAAGAAAGGAGATCTTTCAGATTTCTCACAGATTTTGATATACTTTCCACCAAAATAGTCATAACTCTCACATACAAATTCCAAATTTAGAATTAAGATATGCTTTAAAAAGATAATTTCAATTTCTATAGGAAAATATATTTCTCAATAACATTGGCAGTCATTTGACTGTCCAACCAATCAGTCAACATGCCTATCTGTTTTCCCATAGTACCTGATTTAAATGTATACATTACAACAAAATGGGCATAAATCTCACATCCCAAGGAGGAATTTAATTCATAAGTACTAATTGGAAAGAAAATTGAAAGACATATAGGGTAAACATATTTTTTTGATGCACTTTAAAGCTTTTAGCTAGCTGAAATTCACACAAAACTTTGGGAACGGGGATCTGCAGATAGAGAGTCAGAATTTGAAGGGTCAAAAGAAGCAATCAATGATTTTATTTATTGCCTATTGAAGAGGGAATTATTCTCTTTCCAAGACATACATCAACCACCTCTTCCACTTCCTTCTCCTTCCCTTTCAGGATTCCTGCCTCTCTTTCCCCTATAAAAGGAGGGGGGACTCCTCTATCAAAAACATCCAAGATTTTGTACTTGCATACTAGTTAAAGTTTTGTTACTTGCATTCTTAGTGTAATCCGTTCATTCAAGCAATAAAAATTAGTTCTTTCTTCTACATCTGGACTTATTTATTTCTTGTTCTCTCTGCTCATTCTTCCTCTTGGAGCGGAGGATAAAGAAACCAAGCTATTTTATTATCACCACCTTGTTCTCTTGGGAGATTTTGGATTTGTGGTCTATGACTTTCTATCTTTTTCACCTTGTTTCTCCCTTCCTCTCTATGATTAGTCAGTAGTTCCCTTATCAAGGTGAGGGGAGTATCCTCTTAGCCATGTGTTGATCAGATTGAATTCTATACGACTTTCTACATAGATGGTTTTTGGTTTAGAAAATTGATGATTTTAACAAGTAATTAATCATTTTCATCGTATGTTAATTCCGATGGATATGACCTTGAAAATTGAAGTTTAGAACGACTAAACCAATTACATAGCAGTTTTGATGTGACCATGGATATTTCCCTATTAGGATGTTGAACTAAGAAGCATGAGCGCCAAGACCAATGGGCTCACATGTGGAGTTTTTCTCTTATGTTTTTCTTACGAATGATTCACATACCTACTTCTATCTTGATTGTCATGTATGTTAGATTTTATTTTCACTTTGGCTAAGGTGGTGAAAACCCCTGAGTCTCGATGCCTTCTTTCATTGATTTCAACCGTTCCTTTTAATGCTTGTTTTTCCCATTGCTTTTTTTTTCAATTCTTGCAATTTTATACTTGCCTTTAGATAATCTTTTATTTTGTGCTAACAATCTTTTCTTTCCTTTACCTTTCTTTAGTTTAATCTTTTCATTCATACTTAGCATAATGTTTTACCTTCCTTGCACTTTTCAATTATTGCTTTAGTTTCTCTGCACTTTTATTTCTTTCATTAGTGTCATCAAACCAATCTCTCAATTAGAATTTAATTTCTTGTTCAATCGCCCAAAAATACCAAAAAGAAACAATACTAAAAAATCAATCAGAATTTAAGGATCAATCTTAATAAGTTGTCCTATGGGATTCAATACCTTTCTATGCTACACCTTAATTGGAAAGTAAACAAAAGGTTAAAATCTAGGATTAATCACCTAGTTTTTGGTGCACAAATGACTCGCATCAGTATCTCATGCAGAAAAAGGATACTAAGCCTTGCCTCCTCAGGTGGGCCCTCTTGTTACAGGAATTCGATCACAAAATCATTGATAAAAAGGGATCTGAGAATGTAGTTGCAGATCACCTTTCTCACATAAGGGTTTAAGAGGACAATCCACTCCCTATCAATGAATCTTTATTACTCGTCCACTCTCTAGACAAGGTAACACCATGGTATGTTGATTTCTATAATTACCTTGCATGTCAGCAATTTCCCCCTGGGATGACATAAAACTAAAAGAAGAAGTTCTTTTTAGATCTGAAGAACTACTATTTGGATGACCCATTTCTATTAAAAAAAAATGTGTCGATAACATCTAACATCACTGTGTCAACCATGACACAGCTCGTTCTATCCTAGAGTAGTGTTACACAGCTCCATATGGAGGACATTTGGTGCTGAGAAGACGGCATAGAAGATTTTAAACTTTGGTTTCCACTGGCCGACTATCTTTAAGGATTCAAATGCCTATGCCAAATAGTGTGATGCATGCCAATGCACTGCAAACATAAAAAAAGAAATGAGATGCCATTAGCCGAATGGATCGAAGTAGAAATCTTTGATGTTTGGGGAATTGACTTTGTGGGACCATTCCCACCATCTTCTAGAAAAAAATGCATACTAGTAGCATTTGGTTATGTTTCTAAATGAGTGGAAGCTATAACATCATGAAAATGTGACTTCAATACAGTAATGCACCTTTTCACAAAAATTATATTCCTAAGGTTTGGAGTTCCAAGAACCATCATCAGTGACAAAGGTTTAGAATTTATAGAGAAACAGTTTGAAGTGCTTTGGAAGCGGTATGGAGTAAAACACCCCATACCCCATACCATCCTCATACTACAAGACAAGTAAAAGTCTCCAATAGGTTGATCAAACAAATCCTGGATAAAATAGTGATGAGATCCAGGAAAGACTGGTCCTCTACACTCAATGATGTTCTTTGGACGTATCGAGATGCTTCCAAAACACCCATCATAATGACTCATTTTCATATTATTTATGATAAATCTTGCCATCTTCCTATGGAGTTGGAACATAGAGCTTATTGGGCAATAAAGGCTCTCAACATGGACGCTGATTTCGCAAAAGAAAAGCATTTTTTGCAACTATAGGAGCTGGAAGAACTCCACCTACATGCTTATGAGAACACCAAGATCTATAAAAAACACACCAAGATCTGGCATGATTCTCACATCAAGTAGAAGGACATTTTGGAAGGCAACAAAGTTCTTCTATTCAACTCTACACTCTGCCTTTTTCCAAGAAAACATCATTCTCATTGGTTTGGCCCATTTACAACGATAGCTATTTACCCTTCTAGAATGATGGACATTCACAACGAGAAGCCACACACCTTTTTAGTCAAAAGTCACTGCCTAAAGAGATTCCATGAAGATGAAGTTATCAACAGAACGGCAGACATGGAACTGCTTGACACTCCAGATGCTGAATAAGATTTCCAAGAATTAAGCTACATGACTATAAACAAGCACAACTTGGGAGGCAACCCAAGCATTTATCTTTCTTTCAAGTTGTTTTATTTTCTTTGCTATTTTTGTTTTCCTTCACAAAGAAGTTATCCTTGTAATTATGTCTAGAAAAATCAAGATGGACTACTATTTTATTTACAAATGATGATTGGATGATGACCACTTTAACGTGATCCATCGACCTAAATTACTATCCATTTTTGTCAACTTTATTTAAAGCACTTTGATCAACTTGTTGACACAGCTGTCTACATCATCGTCCTTCCACTTCTGGGAAAAACCTAGTTTCTTAATGATCTTCAGGGCATGGTCACCTCCCACATGAGGTTCCATTATAGCAAAAATGTCAGGACGATGATGATTTTTCATCTCTTTCATCACTCATTGGGTATCTGCACCACAAATACCTATTCTAGGGAACAAAGCGCCTGTTATTATTTTGTGCAGAGTGTGCACCAGGCCGGAATGAATATTTGAGGCTTTGTAGGTCTTTGGTTCATAACTTGGAATTCCCATCAATGACCTCCAGAAGGTATGCCTATTGAACTGGGGGTGGTCTAGACTTGCTGCCTTAGATTTTTTTAGCCGATCTTGGTTGTCGATGAAGATTTCATTCAATAGGTTCTTGGTCAAAATGACATTTTTCCCAAAAAGTGAGGTTACGAGCTTGCGGTTGCCTCCATCCTTTGGTTTGTCTGTTGCGTTCATGGGTTCTTTGGTGAGGTAAGAGAAGAACTCTAGTGTGGGCTCGACATAGGAATTCTATGCGATGAAGCAGAGTTTGGAAAGATTTGCGTTGTTGAGTAGGGCGAGAAATCTATCATAGATCCCCATTTTCTTCAGTACGTTAGAGCAGACGTACTTGGTTGGTCGCAGGATTTTGTCACCAGCTTGCAATTGTTGAATGTAGAGATCAGTTGGTGTTGCAATTGTCGTGGTGGTGGTAGTAGGAGTGGCATGTTCTTCTAGGATTTTTTCTCTTGCAGTTGAGGGTCGGACTTGCTTCTGTGCCCGTCTTTTGGTGGGTCTTTGTTTAGTGGCCTCATGGGCCTTCCTTTTGTCCTTTGACTTTGTAGGTGGGGATTCCTCCTCAGAATTTGGTGCACCGTCCTAACCTTCATTGGTTGAGGAAGGATCTTCAATTTCTTCAACCGGATCTTCTGCTAAACATTTTTTGACTCACTCAAGGTTATGGATGACCTTGGGCAAGTCAACTGGAGCTTTGCCTTTTTTTTCACAGGTCAAGGATGCACTAGAGCTTATTCTGGTGCTCCATCAATTGCTCCCTGGTCTAGATGTGGGAGTCAACAACTTCTTTCGCAGGTTATGCCATTCTAAAAATTGAACAAGAAATTATACATGTTAGAAAAGATTGACATTTTAGTAAAAATGGAATTGAAAGGATTGCAGCATTGTGTAAGCTTCATGGTTTTGAAACAAAAATTGTTAAAAAATGAAACTATTAAGGGTGAAACGTATCCAAATGGTTTCACGACCGTTTGGGTCCAAACGGTTTCATGGCCGTTTGGGTCCAAACGTCCAAACGGTTTCACGAATAGTCGAGTCGAAACCGCTTGGAAGGTGAAACCGTGAGGAAGATGAAGTGGTGGCAGCGACAAACGGATTAATGGTAGTGAAAACGACTCCAGCAATGAAGGCAATAACGACGGTGATATCGGTGGTAGTAATCAAGACCGTTTGAAATAGCTAGGAGCAGACGGGTGCCGAAACTACGAAGAAGTCGAAATGGTGGATGCGACGAGTGAATCAATGGCGATGATGTGTGAAACGGAGACAGCAATCGACGGTGTCAGTTGTAGCAGAGATCGGTGGTGACAGTAGTTGTAGAAGTGGCGATGATGATGATAGTAAGCGTTATCTACCTAACTATTGTGGTTGCACTGATGGTTGCTACGGAGAGAGCGGCGGAGAGAAGGACTACGCTACTGCTGTGAGCATGAACGGATATGACAGGAGAGAGAGCGGAAGTGAGGGCATGAACGGATACAGTGACTGGGTTTGGGTCACACGAGAGAAAAGAAATCGGAAGGAATGGAACAGGCTTCACACGAGAGAAGATGCGGGAGTCGAAGAAATGAAAAGGGAGGGGGTCGAGTAGTATTTATAGAAAAAGGAGGGGCGACTGTACAAATTCTACTTAGGTCAAATGATCTAAGGACTGTTTGGGTCTGAACGATTTTGAGACCGTTAGGACCAAACGGTTTCGAGACCGTGAGGACCAAACGGTTTCAAGACAGTTTGGGTCCAAACGGTTTCGAAACTGTGAGGACCAAGAGGTTAGGACAAAACTATTTTGGTTAATGATTTTTTTATTTTTATATTTGTTTTGCTTTCTTATATAAATTTTCATATTTTTGGAACAATGAGAACTAGAAAATTATCAAAAACTAAGCAAAATGAAAAAGAAAGGTGATACTCAGTTCTTGGGTTGCCTCCCAAGTAGCGCTTTGGTTTTACGTTGTTGTCTTGACGAAATTCTGACTTGATCAGTTTAATGTAGTGGGGTCCTGAATGTTGATAGTTTTTCTTGGAGTTTTATCAGCTGGAGTATAGTATTTCTCCAGTCTATGGCCATTAACAGTCCTTTCTCCTCCATTGTCATCAAAGATGATGACAGCTCTAGTTGGATAGACATGCTTGATAGTGAAGGGCCCAGACCATTTTGTGCGGAGTTTCCTGGAAAACATTTTGAGTTTGGAGTTGAAAAGAAGGACCTTGTCTCCAATAATGATATCTTTCCTTTTAAGGTGGCCATCATGCCACATCTTAGTTTGCTCTTTGTAGATCTTGGCACTCTGGTAGGCAGTCATTCTTAGTTCCTCCAGCTCTTGTAATTGAAGTTGTCTATATTCACTGACACTTTTGAAATCAAAATTCAATTGTTTAATAGCCCAACATGCTTTGTGTTCTAATTCAACTGGTAGATGGCACGAATTTCCATACATAAAATGAAACGACGTTGTTCCTATTTGTGTTTTGTAAGCAGTATGATATGCCCTAAGAGCATCAGGAAGTTTAGTGGACCAATCTGTGCAGTTTCTGTTGATAGTTTTCTCTAAGATAGCTTTCAATTGTCTATTTGAGACTTCAACTTGGCTGCTAGTCTGCGGATGATAAGGCATAGTGACCTTATGTTTCACTCCGTATCTTCACAGAAGAGCTTCGAAGCTTCTTTCTAAGAAATGTGACCCTCCATCGGATATGACTGTTCTAGGGACTCCAAATCTAGGAAAGATGATATCCTTGAATAGCTTAATAACTGGCTTAGAGTCACAAGATACAATGGGTATATCTTCTACCCATTTGGATACATAATCCACATCAACCAAAATATAGGAGAATCCATATGATGGGGGAAATGGACCCATATAGTCCACTCCCCATACATCAAAAAGTTTGATCTCCTGCCACAGATTTAGTGGCATTTAATTTCATTTTGATATCCCTCCAGACAGTTGACATTTGCTGCAAGATTGTACAAATTCATAGGCATCCTTTGCTATTGTCGTCCAGAAGAAACCTGACTGTAGGACTTTAAGAGCGGTCTTCCTTGAACTCATGTGCCCCCCAGTGGGGCTAGAATGGCAGTGTTTTAGGACTGGGATAATTTCTTCTTCAGGGAGACAACGGCGGAATAATCCATCTGCCCATAAGAGGAAAAGGTATGGTTCATCCCAAAAGTATTGCTTGACGTCATGAAGAAATTTCTTTCTGTCGTGGTAGGAAGCAGCAGGGTGGACAATTCTTGTAGCCAGATAGTTTACTATATCTGTAACATCCCAGGATTTGAGGCTACAGATAACATGATCTTAAAAGGAATGATTGGACTACCCATATCACCAAGCTGCACCTCCTTTTCCGGGAGCCCATCTCTAACGAACTTCATAGTTAAGCGTGCTCAGCTTGGAGTAGTACTAGGATGGGTGTCCAGTTGGGAAGTTGCTCCTGGCTTGCGCGTGAGTGGACAAAAAGCGAGCAGTTAAGGCTAGTGGTGGTCTGTGGGGCCAGTCGTCATTCCTGAAACTCTACTAGAGCCTTGGGCAGTGGGCCCGGTCGTGACAAATGGTATCAGAGCCATAACCCCTCTAGTAGGTGGGCCCCACATGGGCATGTGACATGCCAGTCTTGAGCCGTGCAGTCTAGGCAAGTTGGAAAAGGCTATGCGTAGAGACGAGATGGAGCCACCCTTGCAATGGTAGTCGTGGACGGGAGCTGGGTGTCCATGGGCCATTGTGGGTCTGCACTGAAATGGGGTCAGATTATGAGGCCATATAGTTGAGCCTTGATGAGGACGTCAAGAGTCTAAGTGGGGGAGATTGTAACATCCCAGAATTTGAGGCCTCAGATAACATGATCTTAAAAGGAATGATTGGACTACCCATATCACCAAGGTGCACCTCCTTTTCCGGGAGCCCATCTCTAAAGAACTCCATAGTTAAGCGTGCTCAGCTTGGAGTAGTACTAGGATGGGTGACCAGTCGGGAAGTTGCTCTTGGCTTGCGCGTGAGTGGACAAAAAGCGTGCAGTTAAGGCTAGTGGTGGTCTGTGGGGCCAGTCGTCATTCCTGAAACTCTACTAGAGCCTTAGGCAGTGGGCCCGGGCATTACAATATCGGTGTACCAAGGAAATCCGGTGGTGATTTTCATGAGTTGATTATCAGGTAGAGAGTCTCGGATAGGTATATTATCATCATCCTGAGTCTCAATGTGACTTAAGTGGTCGGTGAAAACATTTTCTACCCCATTTTTATCTTTTATTTCCAAATCAAATTCTTGAAGCATCAACACCCAACGAATAAGTATGGGTTTTGCGTCTTATTTCTGAATCAGATATTTTATTGTGAAGTGATCTGTGTATACTATGACTTTTGATCCAATCAGATAAGAACGGAATTTTTCAAAAGCGTAGATGACTGCCAAGAACTCTTTTTCTAGTAGTTGTATAGTTCTTTTGGGCTTCATCAAGCATTTTTATGCAGAGTATACCACATAGGGTTTCTTATCTATTCTCTACCCTAGTACTACTCCTATAGCATAGTTACTAGCGTCACACATTATCTCGAAGGGTTGTGACCAGTCAGGGGCTCTTAGTATAGGTGTCGAGATCAAGGCATTCTTCAGAGTCATGAAGCTGCGTAAGCATTCTTGATCAAAATTGAAATCCACATCTTTAGTTAATAAGTGAGACATGGGCTTTGCTATTTTTGAAAATTCTTTGATGAATCTTCGATAAAATCCGGCATGGCCCAAAAAGGCTCATACTACCCTAATGTCTTTTGGTGGTGTCAGTTTTGAAATGACATCTATCTTTTCTTTGTCCACTTCAATCCCTCTTTCGCTCACTCGATGCCCGAGGACAACTCCTTCTGTCACCATAAAATGACATTTTTCCCAATTAAGGATCAGATTTGTTTCCTCACATCTTTATAGCACTCTACTAAGGTTAACCATATAGTTGTCAAAAGAGTCCCCATAAATTGAAAAGTCATCCATGAAAACTTCCATGATGGACTCAGTTAATCCTACGAATATGGTAGACATACACCTCTGAAATGTTGTGGGTGCATTACATAGTCCAAAAGGCATTCTTCTAAAGGCATAAGTTCCGAAAGGGCAAGTAAAAGTTGTCTTTTCTTGATCTACAAGGTGTATCAGAATTTGATAAAACCCTGAATAACCATCAAGATAGCAAAAGAATTTTTGGTGGGTCAGACGTTCATGGACTTCATCAAGGAAAGGTAGAGGGAAGTGGTCTTTTCTTGTTATCTTGTTTAGTTTTCTGTAATTGATACACATCCTTCATCCAGTGACAGTCCTTGTGGGTACCAGTTTGTTTTTATCATTCAAAACGATAGTGGTTCCCCCCTTTTAGGGACCACTTGGACTGGACTAACCCATTTAGAATCGGAAATTGGATAAATGATACAAGATTTTAGGAGTTTAAGAACCTTGAGGCAAACCACCTCTTTGACATTTTGGTTTAGTTTCCTCTGGTGTTCCCATGAAGGTTTAAACTCTTCTACCATGGGTAATTTGTGCATGCATAGAGCTGGATTTATTCCTGTTAGGTCAGTCATCTTGTATCCAATGGCTTTCTTTTACTTTCTTTACTCAATAAGTAGTCTTTCTTCTTAGTCAATTATTAAAGTAGAACTAATAATGACCAGACATAGTTTTTCTTCGTCAAGGAAGACATGTTTGAGTCCAACTGGTAGAGCTTTCATTTCAGGTGTCTTGTGTACTTATGCGGTTTCCAAAATGGTGATAGATTTCAACTCCTCAAAGGTAGCTTCGGGGGTTTCTTTGGCTTGTTCAAGGTATTGTAGACATTGTTGAACTAGTTCGTCAGTTGAAAATTCGGCTTCTAGATTTGTTAAGATGTTTTCCAAATCATCAGATGGTTTAGAAGGTTCTTGCTTTAACTGAGACGTTTTATCAATTGCTTCAAGAAGAAAAACTTCTTCGTGGATGCTAGGACCTTTTAAGATGTCAAAGACTCTGAATTGAATGACTTCCTTTCCCAATCTTAAGGTAATTGTGCCAGCTTCAACATCGATTAGTGCTCTGGCTATAGCAAGGAAGGGTCTTCCAAATATTATTGGATATCTTAGATCTTATTTTATGTCCATGATACCAAAGTCACATGGAACATACGAGTCTTTCCCTACTCTTACTGTGATATCTTCAATAATTCCCAAAGGTGTAGTGATGGTAGAATTAGCCAATTGAATTGTCATTGTTGTGCATAGCAAATCAGTAAATCCCAATCTTTTACACATGGAAAAGGGAATAATGGATATGTTGGCCCCCAAATCGGCTAATCCTTTCTTGCAAGAGGTATTTCTGATAGAACATTGGATGCCAAAGGAGCCAGGGTCTTTCTTCTTCTTCATCATTTTATTAAGAATGATGTCAGAAGTAGTCTGAGCTAATTTGATAGTCTCATGTTCTTCAGTCATATATTTCTTTGATAGTAAAGTCTTTAGGTATTTGGACCAAGCTGGGATTTCAGAAAGAGCATCGAGGAATGGAATATCGACATATAGCTTCTTCATAGCTTCCTTGAATTTCTAGAATCTAGATTCCAGTTTGGTCTCCCTCAATCTGCCTGGATAGGGTATCATGGGCTTGTATGGTGGAACTTCTGGTTCCTTGGGAACTTGTTCTTTTTCTTTATCCTTTTCAACCTCTTGATTTGTGCTTTCATTTGGGATGATTTCAACTGTATCTTTGTCTTTTTGAATGACTTTGGTAGCTTCAGTAAGAACATGACCAGATCTTGTGGTAACTGCATTCAGTTGTTCTGGTCTGTGTTGATCATGTCTCGGGTTTATTTCTGGCTGACCAGCAAAAGTACCCACCGGGGGTTTTAAATGAGCTGCAATTTGTGCCAATTGAGTTTCTACAACTTTTTGTTGAGGTTGCTGGTTGGCAAGCATGGTCTGTTGAGATTGCAACATTTGCCTTATCAGAGACAATTCATCTGTTGGCGGAGGTGGAGTATGCTTTTGTTGATATTGTGTAATTTGTTGTTGTCCTTGAGGTTGTTGTTGTTGAGGAGTTGTCAACTGTAGTTGTTGTATCTGAGATTGTGGCAACTGAGGTTGTTGAAATTGAGAGTGCAACGGAGGGTGAGTGTATTGATAGTATGAAGAGGAATTTCTTGGGTGGAAAAATCTTTGAAACCAACCTCTATAGTTTCCTTGGTTTCGGTTAAAATTACTCTGGAATCTAGGTGGTGATCTATTAGAGGATCCAATTTGTGTTTGGTGCTACGGGTTGGCAGTCCCCACAGGATTCCCATACTAAAACCTGGGGTGGTTTCTCGGATGATCTGGGTTATAGTAAGCTTGACCCGATATGGTATGGATAGAATTAACTTGCTCTGGCAACTGATCCTCGGGTTGTTCAATGATTGGTTGATATTGTTGCTGAGGTGTCTGCATATTCATCATCACATCATATAAAAGGCCACATGATAATGTGGGGTGGTCTGATGCATGACAAGATTCACAAGTCTTTGTAGCTTCTTTGACTTGTTGAACTTGTGAATTCTTCTTTCTATCATATTCTCCAAACGATGTTTCAAGGGCTTGTTGTTTATGAACTATGGTTTTTAAAGCTTCAACAATGGCTTTCATTTCTATAGATTCTTCAACTTTGCAGACTTTTAGGACTCCTCTTGTGGATGACCTTCCCCAATTAGATTGGTTCTCGGATTCGAGTGTAAGGATCTTCCAGGCATCCTCATAATTCTGTCCATGAAATTTCCTCCAGATGAGGAACCCAAAAACTTCTTTATCTCATCACTCACCCCTCTGTAGAATGTTTCTATGAGCTGGTTTTGTGAGATTCCATGATGTCGGCATTTTCTCAAAAGATCCTTAAATCTTTCCCATGATTCTGCTAGTGATTCTCCAGGAAGTTGGGAAAACTGGTTAATCTTTCCTCTAATTTGGTAAGTCAATGAGGGGGTAAAGAACTTTTCTAAAAAAAATTCTTCCAAAGGAGCCCAGATGGTGATTGGCTCTCTGTCTAAAGAATTATACCAACTCAGTGCCCTTCCGGACAAGGTGAAGTTGAAAAGTCAAAGCATAATTACATCAGATGTAGCTCCGGCTTGTGGTACCAATCGGTAGAGCACCTTGAATCTTTTCAGATGATCCATGCAATCATCTCCAGTGTTTCTAGAGAATGAGATACCTTGCATGATTTGGATCCATTGTGTTCGAATTTCGAAGTTGGGAACATTGATGAGTGGTGGTTGGACTGGGTGATTGTCCTCATAATTTTTAGGAACAACATAATCTCGAAGCTGCCTGTTCTTGATAAATAATTGATCAGCTGTTGTGGCTACCTCATTTTCAGCTTGGATGCGAGCTTGCTCTTCAACTCAAACTTCATCTTGGATTTGAGCACGTGTATCAGTGATGAGTTGTGCTCTCTAAGCATCTATGGCTGTGTTGACTCTTTCCAGCACCAAAGTGGCCTGGCGTTGTTCTTCAGCCATCTGTTTGGCTCATTGGTGGTTGAGTCTGATGCGTCAGTGGAAGCTTCATTCTACCTCAGAGTTGTACTCTGGTTTAGGGGAGAATCTGATGTTATGTGAAGGTTGGATACACATTTTCTACCCGAGTAGAAGAAAAATCACACTTTAGATGATGTGGAGAAATGATGAGATCAGAAAGATATATGAAGTAATTATCACGGTGAAGTGTAAAATCCTAATCAACCAGAAAGTGGACAAATGGAATTAAAACATTTTGTTGTCCCTGACAACGACACCAATTTTTTATGGAGCATCCACTCGCGTGGAGTTGCGTGCACCACTAAAAATCCTAGAGATAGTAAGTCTCTAAGTTTAACCTTGTGTGTTCTATAATAAGATCTCCTCCCACGTACGCTAGGGTAAGCATAAGTCTTATCGTAGTACAATTGAGGGTCGAATCCACAAGACAACGGTCTTGTTAAGGATTTAACAAGATGGAAAACGTTATAATTCTATTTATGTACTTACGAGTTGATATTTAGATCGAAGAGTGGGATTGATGATTAAATTAAAATACAAAAGTAGATTAAATGGAAGGAAAGTAAAGTTAAGGTTGTAAACAATATTTAGAAACCACTAGCATATGATCAAGTTTCACCACCGCTACACATGGATCATAACATGCAACATAATAACATGGCTTGCAAAAAGCAGTCTAATGAATTAGTATCATTTTAGACTTAGCTTTCTTTTGAATAGCTAACTACGAGAAACGTGGAAGTATTACAATTCTAGCCATCCCCAAACGAATGGTCACTTACCTTGCGTCACTTTCTTTGCAAAGTTCCATACGTCAACTGATTCCATTTTATAGTATGAAAGTACAATGCTGGAGATGAGTTTACTCCACTCTTTGAAAAGCTTTCCTAGATACCGAAACGGATATATGGTGACTACATACATAAAGAACCAACATACAATCGATAATCGAATCTAAAAGCACAAATGTAGACAATTCACACTAGTATATAATAGAAAACACAGGTTGGTGATCAAGCAACTAGTATTCATTAAACGATTGATGTTGAACTGAAAAGATAGTGTTTCTCTATTACAGACTCATGAATTACAATGCATGAAATGAAAATATGGGTAGCGGGGATACTCCCTGCACCCTAGTGTATGGAACTACTCGCTCATGGTAAGGACAAAGAAAGAGGTAAGAAGACAGAAAGAAAACATCATCTCCACGTAGGAAGGAGGAACATTGACCCCTTGGAGTAGATAGCAACTATCTTCACTCTACGTAGTTGCCTTAGTGATGAATCCTTCACTTCCCACCTTTTTTGTCGATGAGAGAGAAAGTAGCTTGAGGATGGAGTGTGGATCTTAGACTAGCAACCTTGGGGCAATGGATGAAGGTTGAAATAGCTATGGAACAATTGGTGCAGCCTTTGGGTGTCTAAGAATCTCCCTGAATAAGGACCCCTTTGGTCCTATTTATAGGCCTCCAGAAGATCTTGAACGATCTTGGGTTATTTGGATCCTCACAGTTTGGAGACCGTTTGGACTTCATACGGTCTTGGGACCGTTTGGGTTCCATACGGTCTTGGGACCATTTGGACTTCATATGGTCTTGGGATAGTTTGGCTTCCATACGGTCTTGGGACCGTTTGGGTTTCATTCGGTCTTGGGACCGATTAGCCTTCACACGGTCTTAGGACCGTTTAGGCCCTCATGGTCTTGGGACCGTTTGGGTCTTTAATAGTTTGGAGACCATTTGAGCTCTTCACGGTTTGGAAACCGTTTGGGGTTCTTCACAGTCTTGGGACCGATTGAGTTCTTTTGCAATTTTTTGTGTTTTTCTATAAGAAGAAAGGGGGGAAATATGAGTTTATTGGTATATTCACAATAATATGGAAAGTTAAATATTCTATCTAGTTTATCTAAGAAGGAGTATGGAAATCTAAGAAAAAACTAGTAAGATAACATCACAAAATGGGAGGTTATCACCTACCCGCTAAAGGGAGGGATATTAAGGGAGAGCAGTTGTGGGAGAGCAAGTTAATGACTAGTACACCAACATGAGGGACAATTTCTTCCTTTCTATTATAATAGAATGACAAGAGTTCCAGGTGGTCTGTGTGGACTTCTATAGAGACAAGGAGCATGTTGTCTTCCTCTAGGAGAACAACATTAAGTTGCCATCTATGGTCGAGACTAGGAGCTATTGCAAACTCTGTCCCAGTGCAACCAGGAGAGTTGCATTACTGCAATGAGGAATAGTCATTATACTTGATCAAGGACCATGTACGAACTCGTTAAATCATCCATCCCATTACATATATAGTTTTTGAAGTGATCTTCAAGTAGATGGGAAATATTATTGACTCAAGGTCAATTAGGTCAATGTTGACTCATGTCTAAATTGACTAAACCCGTGTTTTGATTATGACTAACCATTCCACATATTGGTTTCTAATGTCTCTACTTGAGTGATTTCAGATTAGGTATAGACACACTCCAAATGCCCTAACTTGTGCATCTCAAATTGGAGAAAAGACAAGTCAAAGTCAATACAAGTGCACGTTTTTGTAATATGATGTAAATCCATTAGAATCATGTTGTAAATCACTTGTAATGATTGTATGACTTGTAAGTAAGCTTAGAAAAAATCAGGATCACTTAGATCGAATGTTTAAGCACTCAAAAGCAATTTTCCAAAATTCACATCAGGCTGTTCATCGGTCAAGTTATGTGAGGTGCAAACTCGACCGATCCTGATTGGATCTTGAAAATGACTTATGATCGGTCGAGTTTACACTACACAGAACTCGACCAATGGAGTACCAGACCAATTTGATTTTTATTAGTCGATCGAGTTTCCCCAGGACAAACTCGACCGATGGTCTAAATATCGGCTTTTTCTTTTACTCTATCGGTCGAGTTACCCTTATAGAAACTCGACCGATTGCACTGTACGGAAAAGTGCAAAAAAGTGCTTCTAGCCATTGTGGAGTTGTAACAAGTGAAAATATATCAGTTGCAAGCCACAAAATGGCTAATTTTCATTCTCAAGTGTTCCCAAAGGCTAAGAGGCATCCCCAGCTATAAATAGGACCCCTTTGGCTTCATTCCAAGGTTGAGCATTCAATGCAAACTCTATGTGAGGTTCCTATTCTATAGTTGAGTGCTTCCTACAGCCTCCTCTCTCTCTCTAAGCTTAATCACTTGCTACATCCATTAGAGTGAGTAGGAGATTTGTAAGAGAGCTAGTCTTACATGTATATCTTGTGAGGCTCTCACTTCCACCACCTCCCCATCTCTCATTTCAATCATGAAGATGAAGGTTCTCTCTCTTAGCTAAAAGAGGAGAAGAAGAACAAGGGAAGGCGTCCCTTAGTGAAGATCAAGGCTGAAGACTTGGAGCTAGAGTGGGTAAGCCCTTGGTGAAGGCAGAAGACTCCTTGCTCAAGTGGGTAAGTCCTTGGTGGAAGCTTCTCCGAGTGAAGGTGAAGTCAAAGGCAGAAGATCCAAGAAGAGTGGGTAATTCCTTGAAGACTGAAGACTTGTGCAAGAGTAGGTAAGTCCTTGGAAGAAGGCGGAAGACTCTTGCAAAGTGGGTAAGTCCTTGGTAAGGTTGAAGACTCTTTGTATTGGATAGGTAAGTCCTTTGGTTGGTCATGTATTGTAAGTCTTATGAATGAATATAAGAATGCAATGGTTAGGAAATCCTAGAGGTTGACCTCTCTAGGTAAGTGGACTGACATACTTCTAGTTTGAAGTGTGGAACCACTCTAAATGGCTTGTCTACTTGTGTTTGCTCAATCTCTCTCATCCTTGCTATGCATGTTTTAGTTGCACACAAATTTCCTATTTAGCAACCTTATCTTGTGATATATCTTGAAGGTTTAATGAATTTTGTTTAAGCGCATTCAGCTATATTCACCCCCCTCTAGAGCATCTAATCACCCATCTAGGATCCAACAATTGGTATTAGAGCGGGCTTCTCCAAGCATACTTCAACAAGTAGGAGAAGATGGGTGACTACCAAGGAGGGAGATACTTGATCAGTCTACCAATCTTTGATGGGAGTAATTTCCTCTATTGGAGAAGAAGGCTTCAATTCTACATCCAAGGATCAAGTCTTGAGATGTGGCAAATGGTGAACAGCCCATACATGCTACCAAAGACAAAGATTGAAGAATGGGATGAAGCTACCTTGAAGAAAGAAAATTTGAATGCTAGAGTCATGCACATCCTCTATGCCTCCATGACCCCCACCGAGTTCAACCAGATTTCTTCATGTGAAACGGCCTATGAGGTATGGAGAAAGCTATGCATCACTTATGAAGGGACAAATCAAGTGAAGGAAAGCAAAGTCTACATGCTCAAAGGGCTGTTTGAGAACTTCAAGATGGGAAAGGAGGAGAGGATAGTCAACATGTACTCAAGGCTCAACACCATTGTGAATGGTCTTGTTGTTCTAGGACATCCTATGTCTAGTGGAGAGATCAACTCAAAGATCCTTAGAACTCTCCCCAAGAAGTAGGAACCCAAGGTGACTTCCATTAAAGAAGCAAGGTCTCTTAAGGATTTTCCTATTGAAGAGCTCATTGGAAATATACAAGCACATGAAGTCACACTTGACAAGAGGGAGGAAGTAGAAAGATAAGAGAAGAAAGAGCTAAAGAGAATGAAGAAGGCTGAAATGAAGGCTCAAATTGAAGCTATCATGGAACAAGTCTCTCCATCCTCTCAAGTTGAAGAAGATTCCATGTACTCCAAGGGTAGATTCTACAAAAGCAAGTCCTCCTCCATCCGGTGCTTCACAAGTGGAAAGAAGGGTCACTACAATGAAGATTGCCCACAAGGCAAAAAGACCCATCTTCACAAGAAGAAGGAGAAATTGCACTCAAGCTCAAGTGACTCCTCCAACTCAAGCTCAAGTGAAGATTCAAGTGAAGGATCAAGCTCAAGCTCTAGTGATGAAGGAGAATGTCATTTTTCTCTTATAGCATCAACAAGTAAGGACTCAAGTGAGGTAAATCTAAACTCTTTAGATAAAGAATCTTTGATTGCTATTATTCATTATACATGTGCCTCTCTTAAGTCTTATAAAAGGAAAAAGAAAAACCTTGCTAGAATTGTTGATAATTTGCATGAAGAACTAAATGATCTTGAACATGTTAATTCTTTCTTGCTTGATGACAAAAATGCTTGTATTAGCTAAGTAGACTCTCTTAGACTTGAAAATGCTAGTTTTCTTGATAAGATTAGATTTCTAGAAGCTCAACCTCTCATGCCTAGTTCTAATGAAGAGCATACTTTAATTGTTGATTCTCTCATGCATAATATTGATGTTCTTAAATCTGAAAACAAGGACAAAGATTTTGTTTTGCAAGAATTAGAAACAGAAAATGCCTCCTTACTTGCTAAAATCAATGTGCATGAATCTTGTTCTAGTTCTACTAGTAGAGAAAATGATGTTGTTGCTCTTCATATTGATAGAGATTCTTATTTAACTAAAGCTCTTTGCTTAGAAAATGATCTTCTGCATGCTAGACATAATATCAATCATTTGTCTTCTACTATTACTTCTCGTATGCATGATAATGATAGTTTGAGATATTCTTTGCAAAGATTCTTAGTTGATAAGAAGAGCCTTAATGATATCCTACACCATACTACTAAAAAAATTGTTATACATGGTCTAGGGTATGATGGTAGTCAAAGGAACAACAAAGGTAAAGGACCTCCAATCTTCCATGAAGAATCCTCTACTTCCAAGACTATGGGCACATGCAACTATTGCAACGAAATTAGTCATTATTCTACTTGTTGTCCTTTTAGGAAATCACCCAAGAGAAATAGGACTTGGGTTGCTAAACTAACCCCTCTAGACCCAAAAATATGATTGGGGACCATTTCATCTTTCTTCTTGTAGATACTTGCAAATGGATTGACTAGAGCTATTGAATTGCAAATTGACTCATCAATCTACATGAAAGAAGAAAGGTGAGATGTGTAGAGGGTGACAACAAGTGGAAAAAGGAATGGTAAGAACAAAGGTAAAATTTTCTTGCCTATAACCTTTTCTAACTTGTTTTTGTCAAGTTAGTGTGCACTATACATATGGTTTTTGAGTCAAAAGTGGTATTTTGTGTTTCTCTTCACGCTCTTGCTCAAAAACTATTTCTAATGCTTCTATAGTGCATTAATGACTTGCTTAGACATGTTTAGATATGGTTTATATGTTTAGCATACCTTTAAATATGTTTTTATGAAATATATATGCTTTTGACAGCTGCTCTATCAGTCGAGTTTGCCCTGTTTAAAACTCGACCGATAGGCACCTATGAGTGTTGCCAACAGCTGTCATCGGTCGAGTTGTCAATTCGACCGATAACACTGTGCACAAAATATACATTTGGCTTATCAAATGAGAATTTCCCTCTCAACTAGATTTTCTCAGCCAATAGCCTTATTCTTTAGCACTCTTTTGGTACCTTTATATATGCATATTGCCATGTTCTAAATTGCCTATCTTGCTTACAACTCTATCTCTCTAATTGCTCTAAATTGGTATATATATATCTTGTTATTACTTGTTTTGAGTTGTTTTGCAGGTCTTGATGATGATATCTTTGGATCTCTTGGTTGTGTCTAAAATTTCTTCCATTGTACTCTAACTTTCTACATCTATCTAGGTGTATATCTTGTGTTGATACAACCTTGAGGTTCTTAGTGGTAATCATCTTTTGGTAATGATGCATATTTTTTAGTGAGTTATATCCTTTCATGTTTCTAAAATTGCTTATCTATTTGTTTGGATATATCTCTACATCTACTCATAGCTTGCTTTATCTTGTGTATCTTTTGGTATCTCTCGCTATGATCTAGATCCTACTAGTAGTCCTAACCTATGATATCTTCTACTAGCAGTTCATATACATGTAGTTCTAGCCCTGTTCATAATTGGCATCTTTTCTCATCTATATGCTATGCTTGTATCTTGTCTCATACATGCTCAAGCTTGTTTCTTGAATTGCATATCTAATATCTTGAGTTTCTTGCATAAAATTGTGATGTAGGGTACATAGATCTACATTATATGTAGAAATTGGAGTATTTTTGGATTTTATGCAGGCTTTTCTCCAGTTTCAGTTTTTGCTGCAAGAGTAGTGTTTTTATGCAGAAATGACCTTCTGAGCAAGGCTCATTGCATCACCATGAGCCCTGACAATTTTTGGGAAAATTATGTCATCTTGAGGGTCAAAATTGTGATTTATTGTTTTTCTGCAGCACCTTATCTTGCATTTTTAGGTTGTTCAAGTATATGCTTTAACTTGTTTTTATTTCTATGCTTAGACAAGCCCCTATCTATGCTCTTCTACTCTCCTTATATATATTTGTGTTATCTCCTTTCTCTTTAACAAGTGATGTTTCTTATTTCTTCATAACCCCACTTTTTGAAATGACAAAGGGGGAGAAAGGTATGTCTTCTTTTAAAAGAGGAAGAAGGCATGTCTTACATGAAGAGGAGAAGTATGTCCATGTAAAGGGGAGAAGGTAAATAGGAGAAGACATATATGTGTTGAACATATATGAGTAGAAGACATAGTATTCTATAAATGTTATGAAAGCTAACCATGCAGGAGAAATAGCATCAATTGAGGGGGAGTATGAGAACTTGATGCGCATCAATTGAGGGGGAGCATATGAGCTCAATCCTATTGAAACCCCTAGGTTTCTCCAAAGGTATGACTTTACTTCAATGCTTTCAATACATTTATGGAATGGTTTGTCATCTTCAAAAAGGGGGAGAATGTTGACTCAAGGTCAATTAGGTCAATGTTGACTCACATCTAAATTGACTAAACCCGTGTTTTGATGATGACTAACCATTCCACATATTGGTGTCTAATGTCTACTTGAGTGATTTCATATTAGGTATAGACACACTCCAAATGCCCTAACTTGCGTATCTCAAATTGGAGAAAAGACAAGTCAAAGTCAATACAAGTGCACGTTTTTGTAATATGATGTAAATCCATTAGAATCATGTTATAAATCACTTGTAATGATTGTATGACTTGTAATTAAGCTTAGAAAAAATCAGGAGCACTTAGATCGAATATTTAAGCACTCAAAAGCCATTTTCCAAAATTCACATCAGGATGTTCATCGGTCGAGTTATGTGAGGTGCAAACTCGACCGATCCTGATTGGATCTTGAAAATGACTTTTGATCGGTCGAGTTTACACTACACAGAACTCGACCGATGGAGTACCAAACCAATTCGATTTTTATTGGTCGATCTAGTTTCCCCAGGACAAACTCGACCAATGGTCTAAATATCGGCTTTGTCTTTTACTCTATCGGTTAAGTTACCCTTATAGAAACTCGACCGATTGCACTGTATACAAAAGTACAGAAAAGTGTTTCTAGCCATTGTGTAGTTGAAACAAGTGAAAATATATCTGTTGCAAGCCACAAAATGGCTAGTTTTCATTCTCAAGTGTTCCCAAAGGCTAAGAGGCATCCCCAGCTATAAATAGGACCCCTTGGGCTTCATTCCAAGGTTGAGCATTCAATGCAAACTCTATGTGAGGTTCCTATTCTATAGTTGAGTGCTTCCTACAGCCTCCTCTCTCTCTAAGCTTAATCACTTGCTACATCCATTACAGTGAGTAGGAGATTTGTAAGAGAGCTATTCCTACATGTATATCTTGTGAGGCTCTCACTTCCACCACCTCCCCATCTCTCATTTCAATCATGAAGATGAAGGTTCTCTCTCTTAGGTAAGAGAGGTGAAGAAGAACAAGGGAAGGCATCCCTTGGTGAAGATCAAGGCTGAAGACTTGGAGCTAGAGTGGGTAAGCCCTTGGTGAAGGCAGAAGACTCCTTGCTCAAGTGGGTAAGTCTTTGGTGGAAGCTTCTCCGAGTGAAGGTGAAGTCAAATGCAGAAGATCCAAGAAGAGTGGGTAATTCCTTGAAGACTGAAGACTTTTGCAAGAGTAGGTAAGTCCTTGGAAGAAGGCAGAAGACTCTTACAAAGTGGGTAAGTCCTTGGTAAGGTTGAAGACTCTTTGTATTGGATAGGTAAGTCCTTTGGTTGGTCATGTCTTGTAAGTCTTATGAATGAATATAAGAATGCAATGGTTAGGAAATCCTAGAGGTTGACCTCTCTAGATAAGTGGACTGACTTACTTCTAGTTTGAAGTTTGGAACCACTCTAAATAGCTTGTCTACTTGTGTTTGCTCAATCTCTCTCATCCTTGCTATGCATGTTTTAGTTGCACACAAATTTCCTATTTAGCAACCTTATCTTGTGATATATCTTGAAGGTTTAATGAATTTTGTTTAAGTGCATTCAGCTCTATTCACCCCCCCTCTAGAGCATCTAATCACCCATCTAGGATCCAACAAATATGATAGTAAAAAATGTATGCTCGCTGCATGCTCTATCACCATATTTCCCAACACAGCCTCCACCACAAACTATTTTAAATCATCTTCAAATTATCCTCCCCTAGACTCTTAGACATTGTTGCTAATTTCCACTACATAGAGAGCTCACATTCTTGAAAGTCATATGTACTTAATGCTACTAGATTGTTCTATTGGGGTGCACCATTGCATATAATGGAAGAGAAATATATATTGGTGTAGATACAGGTTTGAATATCTTTTCATAAAATCTTTAAGGGGATTTATATTTTATATGCATGGTTGTGTATGATATTTTTTTATCATGTTGCAATGAATTTATTTGCATATTAAAGAAAATTATATGTAATTATCCTTGAATTATCTATTTTTTATTTGAATTGTACAAAGTCATATATTTTTGTCTAAGTTATTATTAAAAATTACATTTCATAAAATTATAATATATTTTGGTTTTCCTAGTATTTCTATTTGTTCAGTCTTAATGTTTATCCCCATAGGCTCAGATTTTTTTATTAAGGGGGATCTTGTTAGGTTTCTTATACTCCACTTAATAAGTTTTTCATTGACAAAGGGGTAAAAGGAAATTAGATTAAAAGACATGATAATCTCCATGATTTTACACTTGAGTTTATGATCATTTTGATCATTTGATTATACTTCTTAAAATTAAGATATAGATCATTTCATATTCTTGATCCAGAGATAAATGTTGATAAAAGTAAAACCACAAGTGCACCTTCCAGTGAATATGGAACTATACACCCTAACTCCATAGTTGACATGAATTACACTCTCATCATAAAATCATGATTATTGTAAATTGTATTACTCAAGTGCATGGTATGATCTCTACACTCCAACTAAACATTCATTTATTAATTTTTTTTGGGGAAACAATTGTCCTCATTAAAAAGAGGAAGATTGTTGGCCAAAAGGTGTTACATAGACATATTTTAATGAATGAAATGTTTTCTTTAAATTCTATTTTAACTATTTTATGAAGTGTTTTTAAGAACAGACGAGCTAGAACAGTAGATGTGGATTTGCCACATATTTTAGAAACTATTACATATACCTTTTCTCTATATCATTGTGAAACTTGTATAATCTTCAATTAATTCATATCTTGTAAAAGGACTAATGTCCATGAGACCACTAGACAATTTTTTTCTTGGTTAGGTCCATAGGAAGCCACACAAGTGGATATATTTTATTACTTTCATGTCTAGATCCAAAATTTATTTTTGTGTGACTTTTAGGTCAATAGAATATCTAGTTTAAATATAGTTGGAATGATGTAATGTCAAAAATCTAATTTGGATTTCTTAGTCATTATGTTAAAAGCATAGAATTCTCCATATGCACCGATAGAGGTACAATGATATCAAAGTATGTCCCCGATGAACTATAGTTTGGTCAAGGCTTGACCAAGATACTTTGGCTTCATAACTTCACTTTTAACTCTACCCAATGTATCCATTGACTAAGGAACTCCTAGGGCTAGGATCTCCAAATTGCTTCCTTGGTCTAGCATTATTCGATCCCATATATAGTATCATATTTTTATCAATTTGACATACACGCTTGAGCAACAAAACACATTGAGGAAATAATTTAGTGATGTTGTGCCTTAATGATCTATATTGTGCTTTGTTAGAGATCATCCACGCGTCATAAACATCTCAATCATTTAGAAAAGCTCATTAGAAAAATCATCCATACTTAATTATATTTCCGTTTTCAATCTCTTTTCTTGGTGAAGGAGTCTTCAAGAGTTGTTTCAAGGTGAGTGAATCATCAAATGATGTAGAAACAAGGACAATCCTCCTTTTAACTAGAAAATAGGATAGAGATAGTGACCTTCCTTTGGCCACAATCAAAAGAAAGTGTTGAGGTGCTTCCCAGTCGGCCTAACAAAGAGAGTAAGAGGTGTGGGCCTTCCTTTGGCCACAAACAAAAGAAGGTGTTGAGGTGGTTTTATTGAAGCCCTACAAGGAAACAATGATGATCTCATACGACCAAGAACTAAAGGACATAGAAAATTTGATCTTTCTTTTCACTTGTTTGATATATATTAGAAAATTTGATCTTTCTTTTCACTTGTTTGATAGTTGTGTTCTCAACTATCAACATAGATTGTTTGCCCAAACCTAGTGGTTGAAAAGGAAATTTAGCATGGTTTAGGAAACTTTTGTCGTTAATAAACTACATCATATCATTGTGTTCATCTACTTCTTCTTCATCCATCTCCTCAATATGAGTTTTTATCATAACATAGTTGCTACTAATGATTTATTGTTGAAAATTTACAAATTACCATAAGAGTACATTCATCACCGTCTAGATTGTATTTTCGTTCACTCTCATGGTTCTCTATCCTATTAACAATCTCAACACCCATCTCCAGGAGTTCCCAATGAAGACATGTTCTCCCAGGCAACAATTAGTAGAAGGCAGTGAGTGATTTGGCCTTTTGTTGTCATCAAGAGGCATTCTTGTATACTTGGGTTTGGGTAGGGTGTTTTATACATTGATGTATCTAGGACTCTAATTTTGATGTGTATGTCTTGCATATGATGTTTGTATTGTAATTAATGGACATGATTATTTTTGTATATACATGTTGTGACCTTGATCACATATGAGTAACGATGTAATACTAATTGTTAGAACATTATTATGTGGGCCTTTAATGTACGTAATTCTTTGTATAGATGGTGTTGGTATTGTTTTATTTAGACATTTCAATGTCATCTTGATTTATGATGTGTAATTCTTATTTTTAGTCTTGATGTTCTCGCTTTATAGCTTACCCGGCCTAAGTGCGTGCATGTTCATTGATACTTTGGTTGGGGTGCCAAAGAAGCACGGACAAGTTCATCCGGAACGGTGAAGGTATTTGCGGGACAATTACTTTTTCTCGTACGCCTATGCAACATCACCAATGGGGAAGGGTCCAAAAAGAGGAGTCGTATAATGTAAGAGCATACTGGGCGGCGTTGAATATTGTCACACAAATATTTATTTCTTTTATAAAAAAATATTTTAGAAATGCATGCCACCGTAATAGACCTTTTCTCCTGCCATATGATGTTATGACAAATAATATAGTATATAATAAGTCCATTGATATGAGTTAGTGTAAACATGATCATGGATCAAGAAGCAATTCCAGTTTGTCCTGTAAAAGTGCATGCGAAGAGTATATAAGAAACAATATCAGTATCTCGAACGCATAATTGACAGCAGTATTCATAATAGCAACTTGTTTAGTCCGAGTACTCCCTCATTGCAAATATACGCCCGCTATCTATGATAAAATTGACGTTTCAACTACAGCTAATATAATAACGAATGGCTTAATGAATATCACGTATCAAGTCAAACGTCGGCTTACGACAATGAAAATTATTCATGCCACTTGTGAATCAACTATTAGACACCTCACACAGAATTCCGGGTCAGACATTTTAGTTGACGAACTTTACAAAGGTTGCTTTGGCTTTTATTTGCTGCTCATTAGCTTACGTCCATTATCCGATAGCTACGTTATAATGATGTATGGATCTGCACATCATCTCAGAATGGCATCATTTTGACCGTGATATGTACTCTTATTTTGTTCAAATGCCTTTGCTTACTGGATAACTAAGTTTAACAATGATCATACTCCCTAATTCGAAAGTATCAGCAATTCCATCTACGTGTAAGCAAAAATGGTAGATTGCACACGTGGCTAACTTATACCAACCAACTTAGTTATGTCCATTATGTTGAGATAATATCTTTTATTTTGTTTTTATGATAATATTTATTATCTTATGATATTAGAGTTTTCAAACTGCTGTCATATTTGAAGTCAAAGATACTACCTAGCATTGTCCTCTCCTCTTGTCTTATTTAGCCTGGCAGTATCTTCCCGCTAATTTTTTCCTGCAATTTAATTATGTCCTCTAGTCATGTCTTACCAAAATTGGTATTATCTTTTAATCCAATCTTATTTAGTCTTACGTGGGTTATATATAAGATTAAAGATCATATGATATAAGTGCCAAAAAGGAGAGCCAAAAAAGTGTGCTGAAAAGGTAGTGAAAGAAGAGACAGAAAAAGAGTGAGTTACATGATTCTATTTGTAAGATGTGGGGTTTGTGTGAGCCAGACAATTCCTTATAATATTCTTTAATTTCTGTACAATTTTTGTTTCTGTGTCAAGATTGTTCTCTCCCTGCATTTTTTCATGGTTTTTAACCCCGTGACTAGGTTGTCATTCCTTTTTTTGTGGTGGTTTTTTACTCCATGGGTAGGTTGTTATTGCTTTTTTTGTGTAAGCTTGGTTTCCATCTCGCATGTGGAACTTCTTGGGCGTGAAGTTTCCACAAGTTTCTTCAAGTGGTATTAGAGTGAGATTGCTATGAGAAGACTGACGAGCATCAATCATGCGTGAAGCATGGAAACATTAACCAGTATTGTGGCGAGTCATCACTTTGAATATATTGAAACAAAAGTTAATTTCGTGGGTGGAAAATCATTATAAAAGATGTTTTAGTATCACAAGGGCTAATTGAAACGACTGAATGAGGTAAGTTGGAAAAGATATTTGATGAAGTTTGGAGGATGATGATGTATAAAGCGATCAGTATAATTTATCCAAATCTTCTATCAAGGTAAATGATTTCAATATCATTCAACACTAACCAAATAAACTATGAAAAGTTTTAGAAGAACGGTATAGAAAATATCAACGTGAACAAATGAGTGTTAAAAAGATAATTGTACAAGTTGTGCAACGAAGAGGACAGAATGTTCGTCGACCATCTCAACGTCTTCAACAAACTTGTCATACAAATATTTAGCATGGATGAGATCGGTGAGAAAGATAAGTTTGCACTCGTAGTTTTGTCTCTAAAACCACCATGAAAGAAGTTGGTGATAAATATTCTCGTCTGAAAAAGTACACTCGATTTGAATGAGGCGGTCACACACCTTTTAAGGGTGGAGTGTTTGAAGAAGACATACGAATTGTCATGCTTAGGTGATCGAGCTTAGCTATTTAAGGTGACCGACATATGTAAGAATCATGCAAAGAAATGTCAAAAAGGTAAGGGAAAACATGCATGTTATATATATGATGAGAAGGGTCACAAAATAGAAAATTCAAAATTTGATGGAATTAAGGAGTGGAGTTTGCTCATTAGCGGAATAATATTTAGATGCACCTATTGTGGTTTAGTTGGTGCTTATAATGGTTATATATTTGATTTAGGTTCTCGTTACATTATATTTCAGATAGAGAAACCAAATTTGATGAAGGTTTTCCATATTGAGTGCATGGAACCATTTGAATGGAAGATGACAAACTCTACCAAATTTTCAGAATTGCAATAGTTACATTCAAGATATATGATGGAGCATGTCATATATTGTTGGGACTCTGATACATCCCTAATCTCAAGAGGAATGAGATATTTGAGTGATAATTTGAATCCATTCGGTGTAAAATACCAAAGAAAATGGTGTCATGCAAAGTCACTCGCAAAGGGCAATTACAAAGGATACATCATCCATTAAAGAATATCGATTATTTGGAGATGCTAAACCTAACAAAAGAGTATTTATTGAGAGTTCTATTAACAATGCAGGTGAAAATAAAGCATTGGCACATGAGGAAGACGTCACAAATCTGCATAGTGATACATATATCAACTCACAATTGTAGTCACATGTGAGGATGCAAATTCAACTACAAATTTCAATAGGTACATATTGGAGCTATGAACTTTAGAATAAGATAAACATGAAAAGATCAACTATGTTGGGTTTTGTGGAGAAAACATGCGCGGCGGAAGCGATAAAATCTACGCAACCCGAAACAGGATCTCGTCGACAATAACGTATTTGGAAGGATTGTTTGCGGGATATACCTTATCGCGGAGCAAGTCCGGCGATGTCCTGCTGCACGACGGTGCAACACTGCTTGTCGACACGGACGGAACTTCTCTCCCGTTTGCTGTCGCAGGTTGATCCGGCGGCGCTTCTTTGCGACAGTGATGTCCGCCGCTCGTAGCGCGTACAGGTGGTCGTCGACGTCCTCCGAACGCAGGTGTCAATGCGTCTGTGTCTCTACTTCGTCCACGCAGATGGACGGAACTCCACGTCGCGCTTCCTAAGCCGGCGGGAAGGAGTATGTCTCTGCGGCGGCGTTGCTCTCCTTTCTCTCCTAAGGACGATGACGGCTAGGTTTACGTACGTAAACGTAGACGGAAAAGCCTCTCTCTATCTTATATAGATATCGGCCGTCAATCCTCCTTTAAACAGGATACGAAGGGAAATAGGGTTTCCTAAACCCATCGGTAAACAGAAACGTTGCGTTAATTAAAACGCCCATGGATTAATTAGAATATTCTGGAATTCATTAATTAACCAAATAGTCGCATTAATTGATTAATTAATATCTGACTCCATGCAATCGCTTGGGATGGCTCTACGGGCATACATTTACCAACAGACTCCCACTTGCACTTAGAGCCAGTCACTCCAATATCATTCTAATCCATTACATAAACATTTTAGTAATCAATGTGATTCGGAGCAATTCCAATCAAATCCACAATTATACTCCTATTCCAACACATCCTATGTGTGTGACCCGGTAGGCTCCAAATTACATTAGCAGTGATATCTATAATCATATTATGATTTCACAAGCAATGATTGGTATCTAGCAAGACTTCATTGCCACCCAAGTAATTGGAGAAGTTGGAGAACAACTTGACCTATCATTCATGACTGGTGTTACAGTGATTGTATAGTTCCTTTGTCGTTGATATCCGGATTGAACTCGAGTCATGGAATTGTTATCCTTTTCAACGTTCAATCCATGTTCCTTGAACTAGAGCAGACTGTCTGAGATATATGTAAGCTCAATATCACATATTGACTCACATCAGCATGGCCATGCATTTCTCAGTCTCTCTTATCAAGTGGCTGGAATATCAAACTCCCGTAGGAAGGACAAATTCCATCTACATCACTCACAGTCATCCCCATGTATCACAGTGCACCCAAGCACCATCTTTATAGCAATCCTTATTCAGGACCACGGTGGATGATGTCAAAGTACACCGAACGACATGTGATAAGTGTAGTGACTTCAGGTCTAAGAACCACAATCACCACCATCATTATGAGATGTGACTCTAACTACCAATCATGGTATCCATGTGTCACTCTCAAGGTGGGTCTATCCGATACACTGTTCTCTAACAAGTATATATGTATTTGGTTTGATATCTCCATATCATGGATAATGAGATTCTGAAAACTACTAGAGGGGGGGTGAATAGAGTTTTATAGAGATTTTAACAATTAATTAAACCAAACAACCAAAGTAAAGATTAAGAAGAGGAACACAGGTGTTTAGAGTGGTTCCACCTTAGCAAATACTAAGGAGTCAGTCCACTACCCGGTTGCTTACCCAACCGGGATTTTGAAAGTACTAAATTTTATTACCTCACAAGGATATTACATAAAATTTACAATACTTTCCAAACACCCTTTGGACAGCCTTCGCCTTGAAGTAGTCTTGCCAACCTCGAAGCAACCTTCCTTGAAGTAACTTCAAGCTCCCCCTTGAAGTAGCCTTCCTCCCGAAGTAGCTTCCCGTCAAGACAGCCTTCTGAAGTAGTCCAAAGTTCCTCCTCTTCACCACGAAGAGCTTCACCCTCTCCAATCCGCAGCCTCCTACCTGGAGTAGCAAGGAGAGAACAAGTAATACAAGGAACAAGAAAGAAATAAGAGAAAATACAACTTATCCTTGAAGTACAAGGCTTGATTTGCCTAGATCAAGCGTTTGGATTTTCCTAGCCAAGAGGATGGACTTGTGATTGTTAGGGTTAGGAAAATCTAGCCTATAGGACGAGCTTGAGCTAAGAGGAAAGTAGCCAATTGATCACAATGCTCAATTTACAACAGATTGCACAAGGGAGCTTAAGTGTTTTCTCAAGTATAGCAAGTGTAGCAAGTGAGTTTTAGTGTCCTAAGGCTTGTCCTATTTATAGGAATGGTCAAAGGAAGCTTAAGGACGTTCTAGACAACTTCTAGGGGGTTCTAAGTGCTTAACTAGCCGTTAAGGGTAAACTAGTTGCTTTTGCAACGGCTAGTTACTTTTTCTGCAAAGTCTGTCAGAGATCGTCTCGGTCGAGGAATGGTCGACCGAGACACCTCTCGGTCGAAAGCTTGTCGACCGACAGGTTCTCTGATTTGCCACTTCTTTATAACTACTTTGTCAATTGTTTAACGGCTAATTCCAGAGATAGTCTCGGTCGAATAGAGGTCGACCGAGATACCTCTCGGTCGAGGGTATGTCGACCGACAGGCTTCTCTTGGACTAAGTAGTTTGCAGATGTGTCTAACGGCTACTTGGATCTTTCTCGGTCGAGAGTGTGGTCGACCGAGAGTGTCTCGGTCGAGGAGTTGGTCGACCGAGATAGTTCCTGTTTTAAGATTTCAAGTTAGGCATTATTATATGTGTGAGTGTGCATAGGTGATCCTATTGAATGGATGACTAAGGTGTTTAGCTAGGGATAATCCAATGCTTGATTTACATGCGATTCTAAGTACTTGTACATTATATTTCTGTACAAGTTTTTACAATGATTACATATGAAAATATAAATATTTCTTTGTTGGATTTCCCTTGTAGTGTTGTCATCCTGCACACTCAAGTAGCTCGTCAGATAAATAAGAATGAAATGTTTGTCATAATCAAAACAAAGGGATTTTATAGATGTCCATTTAGCCAGCAATCTCCCCCTTTTTGAAGATGACAAACATTTCCAAAATATAAATAAAGGAAATATAAAACATATAAATGTCATACCTTTAGATTGCCATTTGTAACTTTTCCTTTTGTGTATAAAATGTGTGCTTATTATTCCCGATGAATTATGGAACATGAATTCCAGTTCATTCGGGAATATAGCAACTTTCAATGTAAAGCCAAGAGTATATTTATGAAACTCATTGATTGAGTTTGTCATAGATACTAAGTTATAGTTTTATATATCTCTCCCCCTTTGTCATTTCAAAAAGATAACCGTTTTAATAAAAAAAACTCCCCCTTAATTAGATATCCCATTAAAACTTAATAAAAAAAAGATGTGCATTGAAAAGCCAAAATGATACAATTAAATAAGTATTCATTTTAAGAACCGTAGATATCAAAGAAAACATCTTCCAAAGGGGTAATAAGTAATTGCTTCCTAATGCTGTTGAATTGATCTAATGGAAGTGGTTTTGTAAAAATATCAGCCAATTGATTTTCCGTATCAACATGATGAAGGGAAACATGATTCTTTGAGATGTGATCCCGTAAGAAGTGATGACGGATTTCAATGTGTTTTGCCCGGCTGTGTAAAATAGGATTATGTGCTAAGTTTATGGCGCTCGTGTTATCACAAAAAATAGGTGTAGATGAAAGATTAAAACCATAATCTCTTAAAACCTGTTGCATATAAAGTACTTGAGCACAACAAGACCCGGCTGCCATATATTCAGCTTCAGTTGTAGATAGAGCAACCGTATTTTGTTTCTTACTAAACCAAGATACTAAGGCTCTTCCTAATAAGAAACATCCTCCACTAGTACTTTTGCGATCAAGTCGACAACCAGCATAATCCGCATCAGTATATGCTTTAAAATCCAGGAGTTGTCCTTTTGGATACCATAAACCAAAACAAGTAGTGCCGGCTAGATATCGAAGAATTCGTTTAACCGCAAGAAAATGAGATTGCATAGGTTGGGATTGAAATCGAGCACAAAGACCAACGGAAAACATAATGTCCGGTCGAGAAGCGGTTAGATATAGCAAACTACCAATCATGGCTCTATATAAAGAATCATCAATAGGCTCCCCATTTTCATCCTTATCAATTTTGATAGAAGTAGCCATAGGAGTAGTGGCATGTTTGCATTGATCCATCCCAAAACGTTTTAAAAGTTCTTTAGTATATTTTTCTTGGCTTATGAAAATTCCGGCAGGTGTTTGCTTAATTTGAAAACCAAGAAAGAATGTTAGTTCACCCATAAGACTCATTTCAAATTCTTTTTGCATAATGTCACTGAATTGTGTGCATAATGAATCATTTGAAGCTCCAAAAATAATGTCATCAACATATATTTGCACAACGAGGAAATCAGATGCATATGGTTTGAAAAATAAAGTAGAGTCTGAATTTCCAATAGAGAAACCATTATCAAAAAGATATGTCTTGAGCCGTTCATACCAATTCCTAGGTGCTTGTTTTAGACCATAAAGTGCCTTTTTAAGTTTATAAACATGGTCATCTTTTTCCGGTATTTCAAATCCAGGTGGTTGAGTAACATAAACTTCTTCTTGTATGATGCCATTTAGAAATGCACTTTTGACATCCATTTGGTATAGCTTAATGTTTTTATGGGCAGCAATAGCTAGTAACATCCTAATAGCTTCAAGTCGAGCTACGGGTGCATATGTTTCATCAAAATCTATTCCTTCTTGTTGATTATATCCTTGTGCTACTAACCGAGCTTTATTCCTTATGACTTCTCCTGCCTCATTGAGCTTATTCCTAAAAACCCATTTAGTTCCTATGATGGTTTTATCTTGTGGTTTAGGAACTAAATCCCATACATCATTTTTAGTGAATTGATTTAATTCCTCTTGCATGGCTATTATCCAGTAATCATCCTTAAGAGCTTCGGATATTTTCTTAGGTTCAATGATAGAGACAAAAGCCATGTTTGCAACATCTTGGAAAGAAGACCGAGTTTTGACTTTATCATTTGGATCTCCAATAATTAGTTCTTGGGGATGATCCTTGATAAGCCTAGGTGTAGGTTGTGTTTCAACTTGAGGATCGGATGTGGAAATTTTCTCACTATCATTGGGAATGGCTATAGTTTCGAATTGATTAGTGAGATCAATGATATCTAAATTTGTGGATGTTGATTCTTCATGAAAAGAAACATGAATGGATTCCTCAACTTTTCTAGAGATAGTGTTATATACTCTAAAGGCTTTGCTCGAAGTGGAATATCCCAAAAAGAATGCTTTGTGTGATTTTGAATCAAACTTGTCTCTATCATCTTTGGTATTTAAAATGTAGCATGTGGAGCCAAAAGTATGAAAGTAGTCAACTCTAGGTTTCTTAGAGTGTAATATTTCATATGGAGTTTTCTTCAAGTGAGAGTGAACAGTTACTCTATTAAGCACATAACAAGCAGTATTTACAGCTTCAGCCCAAAAGGTTTTAGGTGTGTTGTATTCAAGCATCATGGTCCTAGCCATTTCCTGTAGAGATCGATTTTTCCGTTCTACAATACCATTTTGTTGTGGGGTACGTGGAGCAGAAAAATTATGAGTATACCCTTGAGATGTACAAAAGGTTTCAAATGTATGATTTTCAAATTCGCCACCATGATCACTTCTAATGGTACATATTTTATGTTGTAAAAGATTTTCAATCTTAGAACAAAATTGCATAAAGACATGAATAGTATCATCTTTAGTTGCAATAAAATGTACCCATGTAAATCTACTATAATCATCAACAATAACAAAACAGTATCTTTTACCACCAATAGATTGTGTTCTCATTGGTCCAAATAAATCCATATGAATTAATTCTAAGGATCTACTGGTGCTAAGTACATGTTTTGATTTAAAAGATGTTTTGGTTTGCTTTCCCATTGTACAAGGTTCACAATTTGCAACTTGATCAAAAGACAAAGCAGGTAATCCACGAACAAGATCATATTTCACTAACTTTTTAATAGCATGTGAACTAGCATGACCAAGCTTTTTATGCCATAGTTGTAAGGTGTTTTCATTTGCAAGCAAGCATTTACCTACTACTGATTTCATAGAGTTTGGTTTAAGGATATAAAGATTTCCAACTCTATTTCCTTCATAAACAACATTTGTAGTATTTTCTATCAATAACTTGCAGCAGGTTTTGTTAAATAACACATCATAACCACTATCACATAGTTGACTTACACTTATTAAATTATGATGCAATCCATCAACTAGTAGAACATTTTTTATTTCAAGATTTGTTCCAACATTACCTATTCCAACGATTTTGCCCTTACCATTGTCTCCAAAAGTGACCGTTCCACTTTTCTTTTCTTCAAAAGTTGAAAATGCATCCTTGTTTCCAGTCATATGTTTGGAGCAGCCACTGTCAACGACCCATTCCTGCATTAGAATGTAGATTTTGGTACCCTTGTGATGGTCCGATAAGGTTAGAAACTTTTAATTTGCTTATGTGTATAATAGTTCTGATACAGAAAACCAGTCGGTCGACAATTGTTCGACCGATATCATTCTCGGTCGACAATTTGTCGATCGAGCAGGTTACTGTATTACAATCAAAAAACACAGAAAATTTCTCGGTTGACCAATTTTCGACTGAAATAAGTACTGGAAGATTTTCGATTTGTTAAAAGACATCCAGTCGGTCGACAATACTTCGACCGACCCAGAGCTCGGTCGACAGTACTTCGACCGACGAAGTTTCTGTTTTAGTACAGCAATGCAGAAAAAATAATACCAATAAGCATAGCATCGTTTGTTGAGATAGGACAATATAAATAGCAAAAATTAAGTATTTTGTCATATCTCAACTACATTCCATTCTTCTAAGTTTGGGGTCTTGGGGTCCAAACTAAGTTGGACTTCTTAGTCTTGTAGGGGCATGAAAAACAGTAATGTCCAAGACGTAAACAGAAATGACAAGTAATAGAATCAACTTCATTTCTCTTTCTAGCCATTGTGTTTTTGGGTACAAACATAGTTTGGGTCTTTTTGGGTTGGTTTTTCTTTGGAACATATCCCAAACCTTTTCTTCCATTGAAGGCAGTACCACTTCTCAATATGTTATCAAGAATATCTTTTCTTCTTAACTCATAAAGTTCTCTTTGCAACTGAGCAATGTCATTCATCTTCTTATGTATATCTTTTCTTGCCTGGTCTAAATCAGAAAACAATGAATCCTTTTCTTTTACAATATTGTCATAGTCCGAATGATTGCACAAGATAGGTTGAGTTTGAAAAGCTTGTAGTTTGGCTAACAAATCAGTCTTTTCTTTTGATAGAAGATTAAGATTGGTTTCCAAAGTAAGTAGCTTTCTAGTGCAATCATCTAAAGATGTTTTTAAAGATACATTTTCAAGATCAATGTTATTCTTTTCAGAAGAAAGTTCATCTATTTTGGCAATGAGCTCATTATTTGATTTTATAGTCTTCTTTAGTTTCTTCTTGGCATCAACATACTTATCATGAGTTTCTTGTAAGCTAGCAACTAATTCTTCTTCGGGAAGATCAACTAGGCTTACCTCTTAAGAGTCTTCATCTTCTCTTGCCATTAGACATTCCACTTTATCTTCTCCGCTTTCACTTTCACTTGTTTCATCCCATGCCGCTTTATAAGCTTTTTCTTTCTTTTTGTGTGAGCTTTTCTTTCCCTTCTTAGCTTTGGGACATTCATTTTTGAAATGTCCTTTCTTTCCACATTCGAAGCACCTAGGAGTAGAAGAACTAGAAATTTTATTAGATTTAAACCTTTTGTATTTCTTACCGTTGACTATCAATGCTTCTTCTCCTTCTTCTTCACTGGATTCCTCACTTTCTTGTGTGAGAGCTTTTGATGCTTTGAGAGCCACGTCTTTCTTTGGCCCACGTTGACGTTCATGTTCTCTTCTCTCTTCCTCTTCTAGGTCTGCCTCATGAGCTTCTAAGTTTCCGATGAGCTGCTCCATTTTGAGGCGAGTGAGGTCGTTTGCTTCTGCAATAGCCGTCACCTTTGGTTTGTACTTTGAAGGAAGAGATCGAAGTATTTTTGATACCTGATCTTCCTCAAGAACAGGTTTCCCTAAAGCACTCAAACCATTAACAATAGTAGAAAATTTTGAATACATTTCACTAATAGTTTCGTTTGGATCCATGCGAAAATGTTCAAACTTGGTTTTAAGCAAACTAACTTTAGAATTCTTAACTTGAACAGTTCCCTCATATATTATAGATAATCTATGCCAAATGTCATATGCGGTATCACAGTTTGATACTCTATTAAATTCACCTACTGAAATGGAACAATATAAAATGCTTACTGCCTTTGCATTCATTTGAGCCATCTTTACCATATTAGCATCCCATACTACGAAATCGTCTTGTGGGAGTGTGTATGGTGTAGATACCATTCTCCAAAGATCCCAGTTGATTCCTTGGAAGTATAATTGCATTCTCCTCTTCCAATATTGGTAGTTTGTTCCATCGAACGCCGGTGGCCTAGCAACGAGTGTTCCTTCAATGTTGAGGTTGTTGAGCACTCCATCCCCCATTTCTTCAAGACCGTGTTAAGGTTCCTTGAAGCCCTGCTCTGATACCAATTGAAAACTACTAGAGGGGGGGTGAATAGAGTTTTATAGAGATTTTAACAATTAATTAAACCAAACAACCAAAGTAAAGATTAAGAAGAGGAACACAGGTGTTTAGAGTGGTTCCACCTTAGCAAATACTAAGGAGTCAGTCCACTACCCGGTTGCTTACCCAACCGGGATTTTGAAAGTACTAAATTTTATTACCTCACAAGGATATTACATAAAATTTACAATACTTTCCAAACACCCTTTGGACAGCCTTCGCCTTGAAGTAGTCTTGCCAACCTCGAAGCAACCTTCCTTGAAGTAACTTCAAGCTCCCCCTTGAAGTAGCCTTCCTCCCGAAGTAGCTTCCCGTCAAGACAGCCTTCTGAAGTAGTCCAAAGTTCCTCCTCTTCACCACGAAGAGCTTCACCCTCTCCAATCCGCAGCCTCCTACCTGGAGTAGCAAGGAGAGAACAAGTAATACAAGGAACAAGAAAGAAATAAGAGAAAATACAACTTATCCTTGAAGTACAAGGCTTGATTTGCCTAGATCAAGCGTTTGGATTTTCCTAGCCAAGAGGATGGACTTGTGATTGTTAGGGTTAGGAAAATCTAGCCTATAGGACGAGCTTGAGCTAAGAGGAAAGTAGCCAATTGATCACAATGCTCAATTTACAACAGATTGCACAAGGGAGCTTAAGTGTTTTCTCAAGTATAGCAAGTGTAGCAAGTGAGTTTTAGTGTCCTAAGGCTTGTCCTATTTATAGGAATGGTCAAAGGAAGCTTAAGGACGTTCTAGACAACTTCTAGGGGGTTCTAAGTGCTTAACTAGCCGTTAAGGGTAAACTAGTTGCTTTTGCAACGGCTAGTTACTTTTTCTGCAAAGTCTGTCAGAGATCGTCTCGGTCGAGGAATGGTCGACCGAGACACCTCTCGGTCGAAAGCTTGTCGACCGACAGGTTCTCTGATTTTCCACTTCTTTATAACTACTTTGTCAATTGTTTAACGGCTAATTCCAGAGATAGTCTCGGTCGAATAGAGGTCGACCGAGATACCTCTCGGTCGAGGGTATGTCGACCGACAGGCTTCTCTTGGACTAAGTAGTTTGCAGATGTGTCTAACGGCTACTTGGATCTTTCTCGGTCGAGAGTGTGGTCGACCGAGAGTGTCTCGGTCGAGGAGTTGGTCGACCGAGATAGTTCCTGTTTTAAGATTTCAAGTTAGGCATTATTATATGTGTGAGTGTGCATAGGTGATCCTATTGAATGGATGACTAAGGTGTTTAGCTAGGGATAATCCAATGTTTGATTTACATGCGATTCTAAGTACTTGTACATTATATTTCTGTACAAGTTTTTACAATGATTACATATGAAAATATAAATATTTCTTTGTTGGATTTCCCTTGTAGTGTTGTCATCCTGCACACTCAAGTAGCTCGTCAGATAAATAAGAATGAAATGTTTGTCATAATCAAAACAAAGGGATTTTATAGATGTCCATTTAGCCAACAGATTCTTCCATCAACCAACATACATTCTAATCTTATGTGTTATTGATGTCTATGGATATTTCCACAATAACAACCAATTAGGGACAAAACAAGAATACATACTCTTAGCATACATATGATCTCACTATTCAGGTCATCAACCCAAAGACATATGTCATTGAGTATATTATTCTATAGACATCTATAAGTTTTATGGTCATCTCACAATATAAAACACAAACATATAGATTGGAAACTTGCCTTTATTGATATGATCAATGTAGTATTACAAATCATTTACATAGTATCCCATTACAATCATCGAATGATAGTCTCTATGGGCATACATACCAACAGATTCCCACTTGCACTTATACCCAATCACTCATGAATCTCAATCCAAGTGATCAAACATGTCTGTCATGTTTCTGCTGTGAAAGTGCTTTTGTGAGCGGGTCAGCCACATTGCTTTCTGTAGGTACTCTGCAAATCTTCACATCTCCTCATTGTACGATCTCTCGTATGAGATGGAACTGCCGTAGAATATGTTTGGAACGTTGGTGCAATCTTGGTTCTTTAGCCTGTGCAATTTCTCCATTGTTGTCGCAAAACAACTCAATTGCATCACCAGCGCTTGGAACCACTCCAAGTTTAGAAATGAACTTCTTGATCCACACTACTTCCTTTGCAGCATTAGATGCGGCAATATATTCGGCCTCTGTTGTAGAATCCACAACCGTCTCTTGCTTGGAACTCTTCCAGCTCACAGCTCCGTTGTTCAGGCAAAACACAAATCCATATTGCGATCTGTAGTCATCTTTGTCAGTTTGGAAGCTAGCATCGGTGTAACCCTTTACCACAAGCTCTTCCTCACCGCCGTATACCAATAATTGATCCTTAGTCCTTCTCAAGTACTTTAGGATGTTCTTTACGGCTGTCCAGTGACATTCACCTAGATCTAATTGATATCGGCTCGTCATGCTCAAAGCATACGACACATCAAGACGAGTACATAACATTGCGTACATGATAGATCCAATTGTTGATGCATATGGAATCTTACTCATGCGTGCCCGTTCATCACATGAACTAGGACATTGGGATTTAGAGATCGTAACCCCATGGGACATGGGCAAGTTACCTCTCTTAGAACCCTCCATGCTAAACCTCTTTAGCACCTTGTCAATGTATGTGCTCTGGCTTAGGCCTAGAAGCCTTCTAGATCTATCTCTATAGATCTTGATCCCTAGTATATAGGATGCTTCGCCTAAATCCTTCATAGAGAAAGTCTTCCCTAGCCAACCTTTTACTGTCTGAAGAGTAGGGATGTCATTTCCCATCAATAGTATGTCATCCACATACAATATGAGAAATATGACTGTGCTCCCACTAACCCTTTTGTAAACACAAGGTTCATCTTCATTTTGACTAAAGCCAAACTTTTTGACTACTTCATCAAAACGTAGATTCCAACTCTGAGATGCTTGCTTCAATCCATAGATTGACCTTTGTAGCTTACAGACTTTATTGGCTTCCTTTGGATCGATAAAACCCTCAGGTTGTATCATGTACACATCCTCGAGTAAATTCCCATTAAGGAATGTTGTTTTAACATCCATCTGCCAAATCTCATAGTCATGATAAGCTGCAATGGCAAGCATGATCTTGATGGATTTAACCATGGAAACTGGTGAGAAGGTCTCGTCATAATCAACACCTTGAATTTGACGGAATCCTTTTGCAACCAATCTACCTTTATAGGTTTGAACATTTCCATCCATGTCAGTCTTCTTCTTGAAGACCCACTTGCACCCTATGGGTCTTACCCCTTCGGGTGGATCCACCAAGGTCCATACCTTGTTGGTGTACATGGATTCCATCTCAAATCTCATAGCTTCAAGCCATTTCTCATATTCTGGTCCCTTAGTAGCTTCTAGATAGGAAGTTGGCTCATCTTCTATGCCCAATTCATCACTGTCTTGAGTCACGAGAAATCCAAATCTATCAGGCTCAAGTTGTGTCCTACTAGACCTACGAGGTTCCTGTGTTACATTTGGAACTTGAAATTCCACAACAACTTGTGAGTCTTCATGTTCCTTATGTACCTCCTCAGGTTCTCTACTTTCTTGTTGGTCTCGAACTTCTTCGAGCTCTACATTCCTCCCACTAATTCCTTTGGAAATAAATTCCTTTTCAAGAAATACAGCAGTCCTAGCAACAAACACTTTGTTGTCAGTTGGTGTGTAGAAGTAGTATCCCCTAGTTTCCTTGGGGTATCCAACAAAATAGCATTTTTCTGATTTGGGTCCAAGCTTTTCAGGAAATTGTTTCCTATCATAAGCTTCACATCCCCAAATCTTTAACATAGACAAATTGTGACGATTCCCATTCCATATCTCATATGGTGTCTTTTGAATCGATTTGGAAGGCACACGGTTAAGTGTAAACGCTGCAGTTTCAAGAGCATATCCCCAGAACGATATTGGAAGTTCGGCTGAACTCATCATTGATCGTACCATGTCTAATAATGTATGATTCCTTCTTTCTGACACACCATTATGTTGTTGTGTACCAGGTGGAGTCCATTATGATACAATACCACAGTCTCTCAGAAGGTCCTCAAACTCTTGGCTTAATTATTCGCCACCTCGATATGAACGGAGTGCTTTAATACTCTTACCAAGTTGCTTCTCTACTTCATTCATGAAAGTCTTGAACATTTCAAGAGTTTCTGACTTGTATTTCATAAGATATACATAGCCATACCTACTGAGGTCATCAGTGAAGGTAATGAAGTATTGATAGCCTCCTCTAGCATTTGATCTAAAAGGTCCACATACATCAGTATGTATGAGCCCTAGCAGATCACTGGCTCTCTCACTGTGTCCAGTGAAAGGAGTTTTGGTCATCTTCCCTAATAAACATGCCTCACATGTCTCTAATGATTCAAAATCAAAAGAGTCTAGATAACCATCCTTATGGAGTCTAGATATGCGCTTCTCGTTTATGTGCCCAAGATGACAATGCCATAAGAATGTTTTGTTTGATTTGTCAAGTTTTAATCTTTTAGTATTTACGTTATATATGCTAGTCTCAAGTTCTAATAAGTAGATACCATAAGACATAGGGGCATTGCCATAAAAGATCTCATCTTTAGATATAGAAATAATTCCATTCTTAATGTGAAATTCAAATCCACTCTTGTCCATACAAGATACAGAAATAATATTTCTATTAATGGAAGGTACGTAATAGCAATTCTCTAATTCTATTATAAGGCTCGTAGGCAAAGATAAACTAATAACTCCAACTGTGGTGGCAGCAACTCTTGCTCCATTAGCAACCCGCAGCTCGACTTGGCCCTTTCGTAAAGGCTTATTTCTTATCATATCCTGCATATTAGAACATATGTGAGATCCACATCCGGTATCCAGTACCCATGATGAATAAGTATTTAAGTTTATCTCAATAATGTATATACCTGAAGTGGAGATCTGTATCCCCTGCTTCTTCTTCCTCGATTCCTCCAGGTAGAGAGGACAGTTTCTTTTCCAATGTCCAGGCTGGTGACAATGGTGACAACTGTCTTCTTTGGAGATCCCACCTTTAGCTTTGAGCATGGATGACTTTGGCTTCTGCCCGGCTTTAGAACCTTTCTTAGCCTTGCTTTTGCCTTTTGACTTTCCCTTTGCCTTGCTGATCACCATCACAGACTTGGGCTTGTCTTTCTTCATCTGTGCTTCAGTTGTCCTCAACATGCCCAACAATTCTGACAACGGCTTATCAAAATTGTTCATGTTGTAGTTCATGACAAAATGACTATATGATTCAGGAAACGATTGTAGAATCACATCAGTGCCCAACTCTTGACCTAGGGGAAATCCCAGCTTGGATAGGCTTTCCACGTACCCAATCAAGGTGAGTATATGGGTGCCAACTGAGTCTCCCTCTTTCATCTTGCTTTTGAACAAAGCCTTTGAGACATCATATCTCTCATGTCTTGCTTGATGTTGATACATGTTCTTGAGATGTGTTACCATCTCCATGACATTCATGTTCTCATGTTGCTCTTGTAACTCATAGTTCATTGAGCACAACATCAGGCACTTGACATCGACGGCATCATCAAGGTGCTTCTTGTAAGCATCCTTTTCAGCCTTGGGTGCATTTACGGCGGGCTCCTCTGGCTCTGGTGTTTCAAGGACATAGAGCTTACACTCATGTGTGAGAACAATTCTCAGCGTCCTAAACCAGTTTTGAAAGTTGGTTCTGGTAAGTTTTTCCTTCTCAAGGACCGATTGCAATGAGAAAGTGTGAGTGTTGGTTGCCATTTGATTGCTACAAAAGAAAAATATGCATTTAGTCCAAAACATTTTCACTTGTAAATATTTGATAAACGAGATTAATTAGGCCTTTAATTAATTACGCTCCCACTATTTTATTCAAATTGATAGCCCTCACTATCAACTCGGAAGATTGCAACGCACAACCTTCTAGTGAGCCAAGACCCAAAATAATTGGATCAATGCCCAGCCAACGCTGGCGTCAAAGACCAAATACTAAGGTAGGCAACTTTTACCAATTGCATCATATGCAACTCTTGGATAGATGATCATGCACAACTCCTTGCCATGATGCATCTGTGTGCCTCTAGGTACTTGATCCTATCAAGGTTCCCTAGTTAAGTCCAACCCATAAGCCAACACGATGAGTGTGCACCCTGCGGAGGCAGACCCACACACCCACCTTCACACTTCCACGAGATAGACAGTGTACCACGCGGAGGCGTGCCCACACATAGTCGATCAAGCTTTTCATGTGTGTTGCTTTATGGAAGGCAACTAAAACTTAATATTATTAATTGAGGGGTTTTATTAATACATATACATATCCAAACACCACATACTTATAGTACGTATCATATACTACTATATCCACAACCACAAACGATAGACATGCAATCACAAACACAAATACATCGGTTATGGCCATACTATTGTAATCCTTTGGAGCAACAAAGGATTACGGTCCACCTATGGTCTTATGCATCTCATGCAACACCTGTGAATCAACCTGTAAGCCTGTAATGATCAACATTACAATGAACAACTTCATGGATGCTTCGTGAGGTTGGAACTTCAAGTTGCTTCTTGGAATGGGATCTTCTTGTTGCTTCTCCTTGGACGCTCCTTGGAGTTGGATCTTCAGGTTGCTTCTTGGAATTAGATCTTCATGGTGCTTCTCCATAGACACTCCATGGAGTTGGATCTTCAAGTGGCCTCCTTGCATCAAGTGTACAAAAACTAAAACTAATCCTATCTCTATTACATCATGTGAGTACAAATATAAAAAGAAAGAATTAATTACACTTTGAAATAAGAGATGAGGCTCGGCGTACAAGCCAAATACTTTATACAAAGGATCCATATGTAACCATTATACATCCATAGAATTGAAAAACAAACATATCCACGAGATTGACATCAACATTCATTCACAACATTCACAAAAGGGGATACTAGGCCATAACCGTGCATGCACTCACCACATAAAACAGATTTTAAAGGCGACATGTATGCTATCATAGGTATATCTACATATACGTATATACATATTAAAATTGCAGTACTTTTAATGCGGGACATTCCCCATTAAATGATTTCTTGACTCCCACGCAGACTTTGCGGGGTACACAGGGGAAGCGCCCCTGTGCGGGGATCATTATTCGATCCCATATATAGTATCATATTTTTATCAATTTGACAAACACGCTTGAGCAACAAAACACATTGAGGAAATAATTTAGTGATGTTGTGCCTTAATGATCTATACTGTGCTTTGTTAGAGATCATCCACGCGTCATAAACATCTCAATCATTTAGAAAAGCTCATTATTTCTTTTATAATGTAAGAGCATACTGGGCGGCGTTGAATATTGTCACACAAATATTTATTTCTTTTATAAAAAATATTTTAGAAATGCATGCCACCGTAATAGACCTTTTCTCCTGCCATATGATGTTATGACAAATAATATAGTATATAATAAGTCCATTGATATGAGTTAGTGTAAACATGATCATGGATCAAGAAGCAATTCCAGTTTGTCCTGTAAAAGTGCATGCGAAGAGTATATAAGAAACAATATCAGTATCTCGAACTCATAATTGACAGCAGTATTCATAATAGCAACTTGTTTAGTCCGAGTACTCCCTCATTGCAAATATACGCCCGCTATCTATGATAAAATTGACGTTTCAACTACAGCTAATATAATAACGAATGGCTTAATGAATATCACGTATCAAGTCAAACGTCGGCTTACGACAATGAAAATTATTCATGCCACTTGTGAATCAACTATTAGACACCTCACACAGAATTCCGGGTCAGACGTTTTAGTTGACGAACTTTACAAAGGTTGCTTTGGCTTTTATTTGCTGCTCATTAGCTTACGTCCATTATCCGATAGCTACGTTATAATGATGTATGGATCTGCACATCATCTCAGAATGGCATCATTTTGACCGTGATATGTACTCTTATTTTGTTCAAATGCCTTTGCTTACTGGATAACTAAGTTTAACAATGATCATACTCCCTAATTCGAAAGTATCAGCAATTCCATCTACGTGTAAGCAAAAATGGTAGATTGCACACGTGGCTAACTTATACTAACCAACTTAGTTATGTCCATTATGTTGAGATAATATCTTTTATTTTGTTTTTATGATAATAATTATTATCTTATGATATTAGAGTTTTCAAACTGCTGTCATATTTGAAGTCAAAGATACTACCTAGCATTGTCCTCTCCTCTTGTCTTATTTAGCCTGGCAGTATCTTCCCGCTAATTTTTTCCTGCAATTTAATTATGTCCTCTAGTCATGTCTTACCAAAATTGGTATTATCTTTTAATCCAATCTTATTTAGTCTTACGTGGGTTATATATAAGATAAAAGATCATATGATATAAGTGCCAAAAAGGAGAGCCAAAAAAGTGTGCTGAAAAGATAGTGAAAGAAGAGACAGAAAAAGAGTGAGTTACATGATTCTATTTGTAAGATGTGGGGTTTGTGTGAGCCAAACAATTCCTTATAATATTCTTTAATTTCTGTACAATTTTTGTTTCTGTGTCAAGATTGTTCTCTCCCTGCATTTTTTCATGGTTTTTAACCCCGTGACTAGGTTGTCATTCCTTTTTTTTTGGTGGTTTTTTACTCCATGGGTAGGTTGTTATTGCTTTTTTTGTGTAAGCTTGGTTTCCATCTCGCATGTGGAACTTCTTGGGCGTGAAGTTTCCACAAGTTTCTTCAAGCCGTATTAGAGTGAGATTGCTATGAGAAGACTGACGAGCATCAATCATGCGTGAAGCATGGAAACATTAACCAGTACTGTGGGGAGTCATCACGTTGAATATATTGAAACAAAAGTTAATTTCGTGTGTGGAAAATCATTATAAAAGATGTTTTAGTATCACAAGGGCTAATTGAAACGACTGAATGAGGTAAGTTGGAAAAGATATTTGATGAAGTTTGGAGGATGATGATGCATAAAGCGATCAGTACAATTTATCCAAATCTTCTATCAAGGTAAATGATTTCAATATCATTCAACACTAACCAAATAAACTATGAAAAGTTTTAGAAGAACGGTATAGAAAATATCAACGTGAACAAATGAGTGTTAAAAAGATAATTGTACAAGTTGTGCAACGAAGAGGACAGAATGTTCGTCGACCATCTCAACGTATTCAACAAACTTGTCATACAAATATTTAGCATGGATGAGATCGGTGAGAAAGATAAGTTTGCACTCGTAGTTTTGTCTCTAAAACCACCATGAAAGAAGTTGGTGATAAATATTCTCGTCTGAAAAAGTACACTCGATTTGAATGAGGCGGTCACACACCTTTTGGAGGTGGAGTGTTTGAAGAATACATACGAATTGTCATGCTTAGGTGCTCGAGCTTAGCTATTTAAGGTGACCGACATATGTAAGAATCATGCAAAGAAATGTCAAAAAGGTAAGGGAAAACATGCATGTTATATATATGATGAGAAGGGTCGCAAAATAGAAAATTCAAAATTTGATGGAATTAAGGAGTGGAGTTTGCTCATTAGTGGAATAATATTTAGATGCACCTATTGTGGTTTAGTTGGTGCTTATAATGGTTATATATTTGATTTAGGTTCTCGTTACATTATATTTCAGATAGAGAAACCAAATTTGATGAAGGTTTTCCATATTGAGTGCATGGAACCATTTGAATGCAAGATGACAAACTCTACCAAATTGTCAGAATTGCAATAGTTACATTCAAGATATATGATGGAGCATGTCATATATTGTTGGGACTCTGATACATCCCTAATCTCAATAGGAATGAGATATTTGAGTGATAATTTGAATCCATTTGGTGTAAAATACCAAAGAAAATGGTGTCATGCAAAGTCACTCACAAAGGGCAATTACAAAGGATACATCATCCATTAAAGAATATCGATTATTTGGAGATGCTAAACCTAACAAAAGAGTATTTATTGAGAGTTCTATTAACAATGCAGGTGAAAATAAAGCATTGGCACATGAGGAAGACGTCACAAATCTGCATAGTGATACATATATCAACTCACAATTGTAGTCACATGTGAGGATGCAAATTCAACTACAAATTTCAATAGGTACATATTGGAGCTATGAACTTTAGAATAAGATAAACATGAAAAGATCAACTATGTTGGGTTTTGTGGAGAAAACATGCGCGGCGGAAGCGATAAAATCTATGCAACCCGAAACAGGATCTCGTCGACAACAACGTATTTGGAAGGATTGTTTGCGGGATATACCTTATCGCGGAGCAAGTCCGGCGATGTCCCGATGCACGACGGTGCAACGCTGCTTGTCGACACGGACGGAACTTCTCTCCCGTTCACTGTCGCAGGTTGATCCGGCGGCGCTTCTTTGCGGCAGTGATGTCCGCCGCTCGTAGCGCGTACAGGTGGTCGTCGACGTCCTCCGAACGCAGACGTCAATGCGTCTGCGTCTCTACTTCGTCCACGCAGATGGACAGAACTCCACGTCGTGCTTCCTAAGCCGGCGGGAAGGAGTATGTCTCTGCAGCGGCATTGCTCTCCTTTCTCTCCTAAGGACGATGACGGCTAGGTTTACGTACGTAAACGTAAATGGAAAAGCCTCTCTCTATCTTATATAGATATCGGCCGTCAATCCTCCTTTAAATAGGATACGAAGGGAAATATAGTTTCCTAAACCCATCGGTAAACAGAAACGTTGCTTTAATTAAAACGCCCGTGGATTAATTAGAATATTCTGGAATTCATTAATTAACCAAATAATCGCATTAATTGATTAATTAATACCCGATTCCAGGCAATCGCTTGGGATGGCTCTACGGGCATACATCTACCAACAGATGCAAATTCAACTACAAATTTCAATAGGTACATATTGGAGCTATGAACTTTAGAATAAGATAAATATGAAAAGATCAACTATGTATTACTATCAAGAGGGTGTGTCCTAGAGAACGTACAAAGTTATGGGATAAAAGTCCAAAGGCACAAAGGATATTGTTCTTCCAACCCCAGGGGAAGACAACATAATTTATTAAACTATACAACTTGAGGATCTCTCACATGAAGGGTTCAGAAGGCCAAGCATGGACACACACAATATTTAGGTGTGCATCAGAAGATTAATTCTGGGAATAGTAGCAACTTTCAAGGGATTATTCATATAAGAAGAATGTGAGAGAGTCCATTGTTCAAGGAGAAAGAATGAGAGTGTATTACCATATTCTATATATAAGATGTGGAGAATGTGAGAGAGAGTCCATTGTTTATAATCATCTTGAAGTTACTACATTGACTTTGTAGTTTTTTTATCCACACTTACACTCTCATTGGATTCTTCTTGATGGTCTTCAGATCTTCGGATGGGTCATTATTTTCTTGTATTTATGATTATGTTATATCTCAAATTACAAATTTCTTAAACTAAAACATAACAAAAGTCACTTCACAATAAAAATTAAATGTGCACAACTCTTGTATCTTTATGAACCAAAATAATATGTTCAATATGATTAATTGTTTACAAAAGGTTCTGTAAACACCAATTTATTATATTTAAAACATCAATGGTTGGTTTCTTGGGGCATAACGTGTAGTATAGGAAATGTCCTATAATCTTTTGTAGGATGATCAACAGAGTGAAACATCTCCTCTTATATCCTCTTAAAAACCTACCCTCTAGAAATACAAGGAGATAGAATCTTATTATACACTACAAAAAAATATGTTGGATCCAACTAAATTATTATAGGACCTATCATGTGACAACCTGATGCCATACGAATGACATAACTCAAACCAAAGCACAGAATTACCAACTAACAAGGCACATTACCACAAAATAGGGTAAATTAAAACTGATCATATATAACCAACAAAAGTGGAGCATATTACATTAAGGTCCACAACCTTTACCATATCACATACCATGCCAAGTATTTACAACTGTTCATTTGGCACAAAGCCACATCCTGTTACAAAAGATATATGTCCACATATAAGAGCCACATATACAAACCACATGTACAAGCAAGGTGCATCAACAAAACTATGTATCGATGTACAACATCTACAAAACATTGCCCTCCCATGACCTGAGAGTATAGGTACGACACATAGGACTCTACTACAAAACACAATAGCTTATCTGACCTTCTATCTTCATTGTTCTTCAAGCTACTCCCCCTCAACCGCACGATCTATATGACGTCAATGACGACTGCCTAAAAGGGTGTGGAAACCCATGAGGTGAGACCAACATCCTAGTGAGAGATATAACTCTCTGCCAGTGATTATTGTAAACACATGTTGTATTTAGATAGGAAGGTAAAATTATTAACAATATGAGCAGATTCAAATGAATGCAATCGTTAAGCTAGTTACATTGATTAAACAGGTTAAGAAGATTAGGTAACTACACCTGATAAGTAGAACATATTCTATAATTTGAAGGAATATGAACAACATATATAACAGTTAACTTCTAATATCTCATTACAAAACCACTAAGTAGTATTTAAATCATGAAAAGGGTAAACGTTCAATGTGAAACTTGTTCAACCCTAAATAGATATGCTACACGGCTGTATTATGTATTTTATTTGCCCTGAGGAGTTTGAGTCCTACCACTCAAAGTCCAGCTAGCCACCATTTGGTCGCAATCAGTTCCATACAAGATCATGGAAGATCTAGACCCGAAGATATTCCCACACTACTCAGTCAGTTCGATTCTGCATCGTAGTAACATATTAGTCAAACTATAAAATAGTGACATATAGTCCTATAAATGCCTATCTCAACTTGGTACAGGTCACAACACTAGAAACCAGGGTATATAACCCAATCACTAAGGTACAACCGCAGTTGTCCTCCAATCACATCACATATACAAAATCACTGAAACCTGACCGCAGTCATTCTCAAAACATTTGGGATCTGGACGACAAGGATGTATACTCCATGCACCCCGCATACTCAACAATATGTGCTCCGAGTTTCCCATAGGAAGACTCATTTCACCATTCAACAAAATTCTAACTCTAGAATGGATCTATGGCACGGGGTACTACATTATTAGGGGTTCACTTGCTTAGTTAAACCAATTGGGTGTCTTTTAATAGATTCAATCAAGTTATAATGTACAAACCCTAAATAGATTCTACAAGGATAAGGGCAAAATGCAACTTCAGAAGATATAAAATGTATAAGGCATAAGGATGATCACATCACCACATGAAACTGTTTCACTACCATAAATAAGGCCATTACCATTATCACATTGTCGAGGGATGTCAATCCCTCATCACAACTCATAGAGGATATCACCTTCACTGTAACACCCCATCCACAACAAAACACAATTACATGCTAACCAGCGGATTACTGAAAAACACGGGAAATTAAAATTGATTTACAACAAGCACCACAAGATGAATCATATAATATCTGAGCCAACACTTTTCATTTCATAGCATAATTCCAAGGTGCTACAACATAATTTCCCATCATCTCGTTACATGAAATAACTGTTTGCCATGATGCTTTACATCAAGATACATACCAAAAACTATACATTGATCATTGTATAAGAAACATCAAAAAACTCTCCCGAAGACCCAAGTGTACAGGGATGACACATAGGACTCTACTACTAGACACTATCTATCCCACCGGATATGATACCTCTGCATATCATCTGTAGCCACATGATCTTCATCTCACCAGGCACGTCCACCTAAAAAGGGTTATTAACCAGTGGGGTGAGACACACAGTCCCAGCGAGAAACATAACCCTCTACCAACGTTATTATGATCACAGATAATTGATATAAATAGATTATAAGAGCAGCATACTGAGCAGGGCTAATCTTACCACCAATCTTACCAAGATATTTATGAGGCCTATAACCAAGTACTCTTTATGGAACATGATTGACAAGATAAGCTTTATAAGAACTCATCACATGATATAAGGTTCATATGATAAACTTCAGAATATAACTAGATTAACAGTACAAACAAGGCCTCAACCAATATTCTGTATTTTCCCTAAACAGGATACTATACGGCTTGATTACAAATTATTATGCACTGAGGAAGTGAGCCGTACCGCTCAATTCCAACCTTCGGCTGTGAAGCCCAAAGTTGGTGCCATACAAGGTCAATGGATGATCCAGACTCCACGAACTCTCCTCCTCGTGGTTAGTGCACGATAACCAACAAAGTGGCCTCATCCACAGGGTCAGTCCCGCATGCTGCCCTTTCTCTAGCCCAACTTGGTACATGTCTCGGCACTAGTATACATTTGAGCCACAGGACAAATCACTGTGCTCTCGAGCCATGAACGCATTCATGCTATATCACCCTGAGCCATGGGCATTTTCACCATGCTCTTATACACATCTTGAGTCTACAATCATAGTTGCATTCTAATCCTCCTATTTTTGGCTAGGAGAAACCTCGCATATTCAACAATATGCGCTCCGGGTTAATCCCGTAGGAGAACCCGTTTCACCATCACCTAAGTACTGACGATGATGGATCTATGGCCAGGGAAAACTACATGAGAGATTCATATGTAATTAGTTAATGTATTTTAAGTAGATTGTTGGGGCAATCAAGTTGTATTAAGCAACCACATATAAAACATGAACAACATTAGATTCATTACATTGGTGTTATATTGCAACTGCTATTTCCATTGCCCTCAACAATCATCTCATTGTCATGGGATATAAATCCCTCACATCATCTCATAGTGCTACTACCTCTCAAGGCTTCATCATTACACATCATCATGGGATATCAATCCCTGAGTTCATCACGTTACACTAGTGCCTCTCAAGGCATCATCAACATCATTAGGGAATATCAATCCCTCATGTCATTACTAGAGGATCACACCTCAACATGCCTTTCTCATCATACTGGTGATATATGTTATATCATCAACAAGACATATCATTATTACTTAGATATTGCACATATATCAAGTGTTATACAAAGCACATAATCATATAATCACCATAGCTCTTACTTGGATATTAATTCAATACACCTGCATGGTTAGCTTGCATAAGAAAGAGATAACTGGATCACCAAACATAGAACATAGATCTTAGAGAACATATTATGATATCATGCTATCAAGAATTTAGGTGCACGGGATTGGAACAACATCCAGGTTCATAGCTGTGTCTAAAGTCAATTTATATTATTGTTATCAAACTGTGAGCATCCATCACGCCCCATATCTCATTAACATATCTTTGATTATCATGTCATCAAGATTAAGGTTTATAGCATTCGAATATTCTTCCATCATTATGAATATATGCATATTAATGTCATAACTGGTGTATAAATCAATACATACTACTTGTTACCACATCATGGGTATCCCATCATACCCTATATCTGAAATCATATGCACATCATCCCTAAGGATTAACTTTAAGGATCATACACCATGATCCACCATCCAACTTAATCATAGGTTCATCTATCATTAACCATAGGTAACCACTATACAAGGGTTCACAACCTATCTTGTCATAGCTTCATTAAGATAACATACATAAGGGTATCGGGTTAGAGCACAACCCTCACTAAAAGGGGTATCGGGTAGAGTACCAACTCTCACCCAAGGTTGTCAGCCACAAGCATGTCATACATTCATGCACAAAGGGGGTATCATGCCAACTAGGATCTATGGTGTGTCGTGCAACTTGATCCAGAGTTGTGTATCGTGCATCCATGCAAGCTTGATATCAGGTAACCAGGTGTAAGGGCGCATGTCGTGCAGCACATGGGTGTCACCTATCGTCCAAAACCCTACCTCTCATTAGGGTTAGGGTTTCATACTGGGCCACCCTCAACTCTCTACCGCCTAAGGCCATATCGGCCAAGATCATAATGACCAACAAGCACACCCACTTGGTTAACACCTCAAGATACTCAAGGGGCTCTCATACCACCCAAGGTACACTACTTCAATGTTGCCATGACGCCCATGGTACCCTATCGTCCAACTAGGGTTTGAGACCCTATAATGGCCAAGACACAGTATCGTCCATCCCTCACTTGTATGTCCAGGGTACTATCCAAGCTCTACACATGTATTGGCCAAACCTCAACTCTAAAGCCATCCCATCTATCAATCATATACTCATGTCCAAAAGAGGGAACATGTAACGGGCAAGGCATATCGGCCAAGGTATCTTAGTCTCACCCAAAAGCTTACTCAAGGGTAGGGCTCTCATCCAAGAGTATTGTGCAAAGCACATCATGGCCACATCTCCCAACATCATATCAGTGAAGGATAAAGGTGTGAACCATAACACTCAGAAGCACCTTATCGGTCAACTAGGGTTAGGATCATCCTATCGGCCAAAGCCAGCATATCACCCCAAACTAGGGTTAGGGCATCTATACCACCCAAGGCACTACTTCTAGGGCTAGCGCCCACACCAAGGATCAGCTTAGTGGTTCCAACGACATCACCACCATATTGCCCCAGATTTTAACCAAGGTTTCAACTCCAAGAGCATGTCGTGCAACAAGGGTAGATCATCTATGTCGCCCAGGGCAACCCTATCGCCCAAGCTAGGATTGAAGCTCCATATCGGCCAAGACACTAAGGTTAGGGTTTTATGTCGGCCAGCCACCATATCACCCACCATCATCATCTTAGGTAGATGTACATATCGGTCACAAGGTCAATAAAGAGTTCACTTATCATATCACCCAAGGCTCAACTCTAGAAGAGGATATCGGGCAACAACCTCAAGGAGCCACCATGTAGAACATATATCGTCCAAGAGACCAACTAGGTGTCCACCAATCATATCATCCAAACCCTAACCCTAGGGTAGGAAAGAGGTATCGATCACTAAATCATATCACCCCAAACATCTAGTCCATAGGCTCACCTTTCAAGTCCAAAGGAGATAAAGGGGTATTGCCACAAACCATCAACAGAAGCATAACTTATTAAGCAAGGTACTATATCGGGCAACCATAGTTGCATCGGGCAAAGTCCCCATATTGGGCTAGTCATCTTCAACCTCCAGCCACCCTTTACCATTTAGCACAAGAAAAACAAGATAAGAACAGTAGTATAACGTGACCATCTCTATTAAAACAGATCTCAAGTTCCACATGCATGGCTATCATGGAGAAGGGTACTGATTTAAAGACAAGAATCAAAACATGTGCATATTGAGAGTATACATAATAGAGATGGTTAAGAGTTATGTAACCCACCTTAAGAGGATCTCCATGAAAGGCATCAAGATTCTTGGTCCAAGCATCAAACCCACGTTCCTCTCCAAGAACATCACCCATCCAAAGCTCCAAACATGCTTTCGGCACCCTCATCATCACCTCAAGAAACAAAGGAAGAAGAAGAAGAAACCATGGTTATGTATACCTCAAGAAGAAGAAAAGAGGGGAGATAACCACGGCCTTTCCTTCTCACATAAAGGGTCTATCCATGGCTGAGAGGGGAAGAGGAAATTGAAGGATAAAGCACAAGGAAAAGCTAGCAAAGAAGCATGACTCATCAAGGTTGGATCTTGAGCAAGGAGTTTCCATGGCCAAGGAGCTCACCCCTCCGAGCTCCATGGGGGTCTTCCTTAGCTCCCAAAGCTTCCATGATCGTCCCACATATGTAGGGGAAGGAAGGTGGCCGAAAAGTATTGCTTGGCTAAGGAGGAAGGGAGTTATATACACCAAGGAAGAGAGAGGTAGCAAGGTAGAGGTGTCATAACCACATAAACCAAGGTGCCACTTGCTCTTGCACTTAACGCCACTTGTTGCCACCCTAGATGCTCATCCATGGCCTGGTGATACACTCTAGAATGTGTATCGTGCAGATGGGCAACTTCCATGTCTGATACACCCCTCAAACCGACACACCAAGCAAGCTTTGCCCAATACACTAAAAGACAAGGTAACATATGTGACACGTATATGTTATAAGGACCATATAGAGATGTCACTCCTCATCTATCAACCAAACAAGGTGCCCCTACTTACATCCACGTTCTAGATGATTCCAAACAAAAGGGAGGTGACTCTAGATCTGAAAATTTTCATATTGACCCTCCACTTTGAGTAATTTGCAATTTACACCAAAACTAGCACATAAAGCATAAACATCATCCAACCAAGCTCAAACTTGGAACATAGGTCCTCCACAAGGATCCCCATAGCATAATTCTCTTTATAATGATGCAATAGAACTAAAGGCATTCTTTACATGTGACATATTGCAATATAACCCCTTACTTTGGGTAAATTACACTTTGGTCCAAAATAAGCAAACATTGCTCAAACAACATCCAAACGGGACCAAACTGGAAACATGAGCTTGTCACATGATATCAAAACATCTAGAGAGATTAGATTAAGGTTCTAAGCACCTTTCATTAACAAAGCAAAGAGGGTTAGCCCAAAACTTGGGTCAGGGTCCTTACATTCACTAGGGCACAAAACCATGCCCATGTCACAAGACCACCCAAATTTTATGTATCCCTGCGAGAAACATAATTATCTCTCCATGCCTCAGTAAGGCCCATAAGAACATACATGTTTCACATAAATGATACCACAAAAACATTGTCTATGATGTTCATTCAACCTACAATTAGGGTTATAACATGCTAGGAGAGAGAAAGCATAAGTCAATATGCTAATTTATTCAAGCAAGCTAAGAATTAATCACATTGTATCAAATTAGATTTAAGATTGCTCGTGGTAAATTGATTAGGGTTTTCAAACAGCCATTAACATTAAACTTAATTAGCTGTACTTCCCACAATCTTGGAGGTAAAATTAACATCTTTATCACCATGGTCAACTACAAAATGACTGTTGATCCACATGACATGAGTAATGAAAACTAGGTCTATGAACGATGATATCATGATTGCTTGACCGCTGAAAAGTTAGGTGGTTGGTCACTGAAAATGTGGGTGCACGATCACATAAAATCATAACTCCTTGGTCGCTGAAGAATTAGGGGTTTCCCCCTTTTAGTGACTGTTGAATGTGCTAGGTTACCCATCTCATCGACCGCATAGAAGACCAAAGGTTCATCGACCAAACAACATGAGAAAATGTCATCGACCGAAAAGTAGACTATCACACCTTTGACTGAAGGAAAACTAGGACAAAGAAATCTCTAAGACTGAAGAGAATTCAATCAATACCTTCGATAAAAAAACAAGGGGGGGAAGAAAACTCATCGACCAAAGATCATAGATTACCTATGTGACTTATCAAAGAAACCATCTTCACGACCAAAGACCATCATAATTCCTTTCACCACTTAGATCATATCATGGAGGACATCAAGAGAGAGCAAACTACTACCAACACATGATCAAAATAGGTGGTTTACCACTATGAAACTAAAACCTCAGGGAGTGAGGTACTTCAAGGAAATCATCATCCAAACCATAGGATCCTATCATCACTAAGAGAGAGAAAAACAACCAAAACCCTAAGTGGACTACCACTCAAGAAAAGAGTGAAACCAAGATCAAGAGAGAAAACTAAATGTGTAGAACACCATGCCTGTCTCAAAAACCATCATCATAAAATGAGAAAGAAGTGCACCTATTAGGGAGAAGATTAGAACTTAAGCACATGAATGAAGGATCATTATTCCTATTATCAACCAGAGTTCAACCATATGGATTAGGTTAAGCAAGAAGATTATTTACACTAGGATCATCACCACTATAATGCTCATAATCATGTTTTGGTGTAGGTTGCTAACATGCTAGATGATTGCAACAATAATAGAGGGGAAAGTTATATAACTCACCTTAGGTTATGGTGAAACAACCTCCAAGCAAAGAAGCTCCAAAGTAGAGAGAGAAACCTAGCTTTGATCATCTTCATGATCAAGCTAGTAACCCTCTCAAAATAGAAGAAAACACTAGGTTAAAGAACAAGAAAGAGAGAGAAAAGCTTCTAGGCCGAAAAGAACAAGAAGGAGAGAGGAGATCTCTAACTCAACAAACACTACCATGGAGAACCATGGATTCGATCAAGAAGAGAGGAGTTCCCCAAGAAGCACCGCCATGGTAACCCATGGGTTCGGCCAAGAGAAGAGAAAGAGATAGGGGTTTAGAAGAAAATGAAATCAAGAGGATAGATCACTTACCAAGAATCAAGATCACAAAAGGGTCACCAAATAAGATTAGCTCCAACCCTAGATCACCACATGTAAGGGTTCATCCACCTTGCACCAAGGATGAGCTCTTCTTCACCACCAAGATCACCATGGACGAGCTCTAAGGAACAAAGAAGCAAAGGAGAGGAAAAGGATCATAATCATGGGAAAGGATGGGTACATGTACTCAAGGGTAGAGAGAGGTGAAAGGGATTAGGTGTCATGCTCATAAGTGCCACTTGTCCTTCATATCACAACCATGCAACCACTAAAACCGTGCAAGAAACCAAGATCATGAAAACCAAGGAAGTTCATCGACCTCACTATGTCCCAAGGACCATCAGTCCAAGATGACTTCAGCGATCAACTTAGTTCACAAACTCAATCGATCGAAGAGAAGCAAGAAGGATAATCAACCGCATAGAAAGATTCATAGGGTTCCTTGGCTCTTCGACCACCAACCCATTAGGTGCATTCAAAACATCATCGACCAAAGACACTAAGGTTGATGACACAACAATGTGGGTCACTGAAAACCAAACTCAAAGGTCATACACTCAAGAAAGGGCAACCACCTACTCAAAACACCTAAGAAAAATTATAATCATCCACTCATGGTGTCCCCACTTCCCTCCTCATCAAAATAAGGTACAACAATACAACAAGGTTCCCCTATGCATCATTCTCTCTCTCATGAGGCCAATACGTAAGAGGTACATCAAACATGTGACAAATGGAAAGATAAACCCAATGCATGGGTAAATTGTAATTAGGTTCAAAACAAGCATACATATATCAAAACTTGCTCAAACCTTATTCAAACTAGACCAAACAGAAAACATAAGCATATCACATTATATTAAAGCACCTCAAGGGATTAGATTAAGGTTTTCAACATCTTATTATGCTAAGCAAACAAGGTTATCCAAAACACTAGGTCAGGGGTCTTACAACCATAAACCCCTAACAAGGATTTCACCCCTAAAATCCTACGTGAAAAGAGACATATATTTCCTACACATCTCTTCTTCTAACTCCCATGTGGGTCCCTCCACACCATAGTGATGTCATAAAACCTTAACCAACACTACATCCTTCTTCTTCAACTTCTTCACACTTCTATCCAAGATCAACACAAGACCTTCCACATCGGACACGTCCTCTTCCAAATCAACCTCCACCGACTGCAACACTAGCTTAGTATCCATGTGACACTTCCTCAACTTAGAAACATGGAACATTAGATGCAACATGAGGAACTCTGGTGGTAGCTCCAACTTGTAAGCTACCTTTCCCACATGTGCCACCATTAGGTAAGGTCCCACAAACCTGGGAGCCAACTTACCCTTCCTACCAAACCTTAGCACTCCTCTCCAAGGAGAGACCTTAAGATACACTTTGTCTCCCACTTGGAACTCCAAGGGTCTATGGTGATTATCATCATAAGAATTTTGTCTCTCCTAGGATGCCTTCATCTACTATTGTATCATTTTGATCTTCTCTGTTGTCTATTGTACAAGCTCAGGACCCAAAATTTGATAGTCACCAGTCGTGTACCAACACAATAGAGACTGATAATGTCTCCCATACAAAGCCTCATATGGTGCCATGTCGATGCTCCTCTGGTAGTTGTTGTTGTAGGCAAACTCTATAAAGCTCAGGTGCAGATCCCAACTACCCAAAAATTGCAAAACACAGGCTCTCAATAGACCCTCCAAAGTCTAAATAATCATCTTAGACTGGCCATCTATCTACGGGTGAAACGTTGTTTTGAACCTCAACTTTGTACCCATCATTGTGTACAGGTGCTCCCAAAAATGACTGGTAAACAAAGGACCTCTATCAGACACTATGGTAGTTGTGATACCATGTAAACAGACTATCCCATCAACATGTATCTGAGAAAGCTTCTCTATTGTATATGTTGTCTTCACATGAAGGAAGTGAGATGACTTGGTTAACCTAGAAACTATCTCCAAAATGGAATCTGGACTCTTGGTTGTCCTAGGAAGACCAACCATAAAGTCCATAGTGACATCATCCCATTTCTAATATAGTATAGGCAATGATTGTGATGTCCATGTAGGCTTCTGATGCTCAGCCATAACCTATTAACACACATGACACCTTTCCATGAACTCAACCACATCACGCTTTAAGCCAGGATACCAATACAGATCCTTTATATTGTGGTACATCCTAGTACTGCATGGATGCATAACATACATTGAAGAGTGAGCCTCCTAAAAACCCATCTTCTTCAAATCATCAGCATCAGGAACCACTGCTCTACCATGGAAACGCATTGTCTCGTCCTTAGAATCATGAAAACCATCACACGTGTCACTGCCAAATTCTACTTGAATCTATTATATCATGGTTTCATCTTGTTGCACGTCTCTAATCTACTATCTCGATGTAGGCTTCACCTGTAACTATGTTAACAAGCCTTCTAATAGAGATACCTTCAACTACACATTCATCTGACACACAGACACTAACATGTCTCACTTATGGCACACCAAGGAACACAACTATGCCTTATCATCCGATGATGAAGAAGAAGACTTCTTGCTCAAAGCATCAACCGCCATGTTTACCTTCCTTGGATGGTAGTCTATAATGCAATCGTAGTCTTTAATCAACTCCATCCAACATCTCTTGTGCATGTTCAGCTCCTGCTTTGAATAGATGTATTGAAGGATCTTGTGGTCGGTAAAGATCTGACACTTTTCACCATAAATGTTGTGTCTCCAAATCTTAAAAGCATGAACCACATCAGCAAGCTCCAGATCATGTTTCGGGTAGCTCTCGTGTTTCTTACACTATCACAAAGCAAAAGAAATCATGTTCTTGTCTTGCATTAGAACGCATCCCAAGCCATTCTTCGATGCATCATAGAAGACGCTATATCTTTTCCCTTACTAAGATTGTTGCACTGATCAACTTCTTCTTCAAAATAGAGAAATATCATTGACACTTGTCATCCCAGAAAAAAGGCACACCTTTCCTCATCAGCTTTGTTAGGGGTAATGATATGGCACTAAAGTTCTTCATAAACCTTTGGTAATAGCCTGCCAAGCCTAGGAAACTACAAACTTCTGTTAGCATCTTCGGTTGTTCCCACTCTAGCACAGACTAAATGTTCTTAGGGTCCAAATGAACACCTTCAGTAGATATCACATGCCCAAGGAAAGACACCTCCCTCAACCAAAACTCACACTTGCTAAACTTGGTGTATAACTTATGCTGCCTCAACAATGTCAACGCTAGGCACAAATGTTGCTCGTACTGGTGGTTGTCTCTAGAGTAGATTAGGATGTCGTCGATGTTCACCACCACAATTGGTCAAGATAAGGTATGAACATCATGTTCATTAGGTCCATGAACATTTTCAGTGCATTGGTTAGTCCAAACGGCATAACCACAAACTCACAGTGACCATACTATAATATACTAGATCTCATACCCTACTCTAGAAGTTGACATTTTGGACTTAGCCAAACAAGGTTGAAGGTTAGACTTAAATAGATGTTTAGTATAAACCCAATGAGATCATTCATGTATATATCACCTTAATGTAACCTAATGTTCTAACATTAATCTTAGGTTTATAATGAATACATAAAATATGCCACATAACTCATTTTAGTGGTAATATGAAGATAAGAAACTTAATTGGATGAATAATTTAGATAATGGTACATATGAAATATATCATAAAAATAAGTCTCAAAAGTGGAAACAAATTTCAAATTTGAAATGAACACATCAAAATTAGCCTACATGTCAAATTTCATCTAATTTGGACAACCTTGAAATATTAGGATAAGTTTAGGAGAGAGAAAATGAGTAAAAGGAATAAGTAATGAATAATGTGATTATACAAATTCAAAATATGGAAATAATGGCAAATTCATATTCAACACATCAATGATAACTTGTGGATGAAGTTTGGTCCAATTTGGATGTTGTTTGTGCAAGTTATGCAATTTTAGGTATATTATGGACTTTTCTGCAATTTACCCAATTGGGAGGTTTTCTTTACAAATTGTCGCATGCATTATAATACTTATATATTCCCTTACCATTATCAAGTTTTTGAACCATGGGGCACCTAGTTTCACCTTGGTTTGAAGGTGTTTCTTTCCAAGGGTATTTTAGGGATTAGTCTCTTTATAAATGAGCTTATCTTTAGAAGCTATCAACCAATGGGGTTATTTCTTTGATTGGAGGTCGGTTTGGATGGCCTATAAGTGTCCATAAACTGAAATTTGATATTCAATAAGCCTCTATGAGTTGTCCTCTTACATGGCCATGAAACCCTAGGCCAAGGACACATGGAAAGGTCCATGGACACCTCATGCTTGACTTCTTCCTTATCCATAAAGGTTTGCATGTCCATAGGCACCCTTAGCATTGGACACATGGAAAGTAACTTGATACTTCATTCTTGACTTATTACTTATCCATAAAGGCTTGCATGTCCATGGACACCCTTATACATGACATATGGAAAGTCTCATAGACACCTCATACTTGACCTCTTTCGTTATATAGCCATATCTACCCCTTCCCAACTCCAAATTCGAAAACTCTTGCTCTTCTTTCTTTCCTCTAGCTTAGAGAATAAATCCTACTCTGTTGGTCCATGAAGGTTCTGTCCCAAGGTAAAAGAAGGTGCCTACCTTGGTGAAGAAGGCTCCTAAGGTTCCAAATTTGCTCTATTTAGGGTTTCTAAAGCTCCTCCTTGGTTATTTCAACCAAAACTAGTAAGTCTCCTCCTTTCCTTTCCTATTTTCATGTTTTTAGTCTTTCTTCCACCTTCCTCTAGGTCGTAACCATGTCCTTCCATGGTTAAACCCCACCTAGATCCCATAACACCTCATATCCATGTTCTTTTGTTAGGGTTTTTCACCTCTAAAGTGGAGAAGGTGCTTCTTGCTCGAGATAGGAACTTTGTTGGAGAAACCAACCTCTCTAAGCTTGGGAACCTTACATATTGGACCTGTCCACCTTCCCTAGATGTTCTTTCAAGGCCTATTCTTTGATCTAGGCTTGACTTGGACCGTTTATACTCTGAAATTGAGGTGTGATGTATACCCTATTCTTCTATGTTGAGCAATTTACCTATGCTTATTCATGCTATTTGTCCTATGGACATTAGCCTATACACAATGTCTTTTCTTTTGAAAATCATGGTTCATGTCAACTACCTTATTTGATATTGATCGTGTGATCATGGATATTCTTTTGAACTCTTATATTATGCTTTATTCATGATGGAACTCTAAAAGATGACATGTGATGTCTTTTGCCCACTTATGAGGTGGTTGTATATGTTGGTCACTTATTTGGTGACTAGTTTATATATTCTGACTATACTTTCTACTTGCCTCTACATTTAACATGATATGTGATTTAGTAGTACTATAGTAGTGTAATTGAATTGGTTTTTATGGCAGATGTGTTATTTCCTGTCGAGCAGATGTGATATTTCCTACTCTTTTGGGATGGAAAGGAACCTCATACCCAGGGCAATATGTGTGATTCTTGGCCCATGTTTTATATATTTATGACATTGGTAGTATTCCTTTCTCTATCATGTTTCAAGTTTATGAGACTTGTCCGCCTTTGTGTTTATATTGTTCTAGGGCTATGTTTATGTCACATGAATGCAAGTTGATAATGTGGGGTGTGTTCCCTAATTCTTTACATGTGCTTGTGTGGCACAATTTTTATGTTTTATTAATGGCAAGTATTCTTTTGTTATCATATGATTTCAATTCCTTTTCTCTTCATACCCATTTGGGTGTTCCTTATCCTTTCTATGGGAAGCCTTTTATATTTGTTGTCCTTTATTTCATATATTTCTCAATTTCCTATTTAGTATGCACATACCAACCTTTGTTGATGTCATCTATTTTCTCTTTTTGCTGGGGTATACTTCCAACCCTAGGTGAAGGACTTGGATGATAAGGCATGAAGTTTTGGACTAGCTTAAGGAGTTAAAGCTTGGAGACAAAATTGTTATGGTTTAGATTTCCCTCTACTTAGATCCTCATGTTGTATCATACATGTAAACCCTTATGGGATATTATGATGTACTTTGTAATCTTTTGTGAAAATTGAATATAGTCATTATTTTATTCCACTTCTATACTTTGGTTGTTTTGAATACCATTTACTTAAAATTGAAAATGTTACACCTATTCCAGCATACCTTTGAGTGTGTTTGGAATGGATGTTTTATTCTTCAAATTAATTTGAAGTAAGGGGATGATCCCGCCTCCTTACACATACCTAGTCCTGAATGTTGATTTGGGTATGCCATACACCTTGATCCACAGTTGATGATATCCAAACCTCAGATCTAACTTTTAGAACACCATGGCACCCTGTAGCTGGTCAAATATAACATCTATCTGCAACAAATGGTACTTATTCTTGATCTTCACTTTGTTCAGTTTTCGATAATCTATGCACAACCTCATAAAACCATCCTTCTTCATCAAAAACAACACGGGAGCACCCCAAAGGAAAGTGCTCAGCCTTATAAAGCCCTTCTCTAATAGCTCTTCCAACTACTTCTTCATCTCTTACATCTCTATTGGTGTCATCTTGTATGGTGACTACACTATTCGTTGCATACCAAGAACCATATTGATCTCAAAATCAATCTCTCTCAGAAGGGGAACACCAGGAAAATCATCAGGTAACACATCCTCAAACTCGTGAACAATGGACACCTCATGAATACTAGGACTCCTCATCTTAATATCCACCACATGTGACATAAAAGCCTCACAATCTTGTCTCATCTCCCTTTCTGTAGTCATTGTTGATATCAAGCACATCGGAAGGATCATCATATCTCCATGGAAAACCCATAAAACAACACTATCAAAGAATGTTTCCACCTTGGAACTATAGTCCAAGACAACCCGGTACTTCCCCAAGGTGTCCATTCCAAGGATCACATCGAATCCATGCATATCAAGTGGCATAAGATCTACTTATATGATGTGTCCTGAGAAAGCAAGAAAGCATGATGGACACACCTCCTGCAACTCGACGGAACCAACCAAAGGGGTTTCTAAAAGGAGAGTATCAGATCTATGGCTAATAGGCAAACAACAACTAGCTATCACCTCTCTAGTGATAAAAGAGTGTGTCGCACTCAGGAAAACCAAAATAGATAAAAAGCAGGAAGAAGACAAATTAGAATGAAAAAGCTCCATCTGACCTATCACAACTCGTGGGTTGACTACTCCCTCCAGCTGACTCGTAGCATAGATTCAAGTTGTTTCATGTGGTTGCCCCCATCCTCTACTAGCTTGTCTATAATAACCTGCGTATGATGTCTGGCCTCATACTCAACCTCCACCATTATTGAGTTGTTGCCTCTAAGAACCCTCATGATATTGTCTCGACTACTGGGTTACCTCCTCATCCTTCAGAAGGAAAAACCACTTCGTATGTCCAACCTGCCCACACTTGTAGCAAGTCCTATTCTCATAACATGGCCTAGACAGCCTAGTCAATGAAACTGACAATGTGATGTGAGCTCACGCCAGTGGAAGGGTACAACCTCTGTCTTTGCTTAGTGACCACTGAGACGACACTCTGAACTTCTACAACAAAAGATGTGATGAAAACCTAGGCTTCTTGGAGACTACCCCTGAAATTGAGACGATCTCTTCTTAGCATTTGTCTCATGCTTTTCCACAGCTGACCGCTCTGTCCTCTTCACCAACTCCACAAACATCGTGTAAGGACCCTGACCCACGTTCTAGGATAACCCTATTTTTTTTGTCAAATTATGTTGCTTAGAACCTTGCTCTAATAGTCTAAGATGTAATTAGGGCTTGCATATAGCTTAAGTTTCATGTTTGAGCTTGTTTGGATTATGCTTGTGTTTTGTGGTGAGGTTTTGGTGCAAATTGCAATTCACCCAGAGTAAGGGTTGATGTGCAAGTTTTCTACCTCTAGAGTGTTCCTTCTCTCTCTTGGCATCGTCTAGCGTATAGAGAGAGATATGGGCACCTTCATTGGGTCTTGGTTGTATGGTGACATCCTTGGTGATGTTTTGAACACATGAGTGAGGTGTGCCTTGCACCAAGATGTGTTATCTTAGGTTGGAGAGCCTTGGAGAGGTTGTGTATCGATTTGTGAGTTTGTAGGGTTGTACCCTATCAGTTTGTGAGTGTGTAGGGTTGTGCCCTATCTATTTGGGAGTGTGTAGGGTTGTTCCCTATGGGTTTGTGAGTGTGTAGGGATATGCCCTATCAGTTTGTGAGTGTGTAGGGTTGTTCACTATCGGTTTGTGGGTGTGTGGGGTTTTGGCATATCAGCCTTGACATTGGTAGGAGACCAAGAGGGCAAGATCCAACCTTGACCATATCACCATGTCTTGCATGTTGTTGCATGTGCTTCCTTTTCTGTGGACAAGTGTCACCTAAGCTCCTAAGGTGATGACACCTCTTCCATGATCTCTCTCTTATCCCCCTAGTATATAATCATCTTTCTCTCCATGCAAGATAATCCTTTTGGCCATCCTTACTTTCTCTCCTTCTTGGTGGATGACCTTGAGAAGTCGAAGGAGCAAGAGAGTCTCTCTTAGAGCTTGGAAGAAGAGTCCCAAGTTGTGGAGTTCCTTAATCATCTTCCATCTTCTACCTTGGTAAGCTATGTTTCCTAGTTGTCTTCTTCTTCTTCTTAGCCATGGATCTTGGATACCTTCTTTCCATCTTGATCCATCTTAACCTTGGTCTCATCTTATTCCTTTGAGGTGATCAAGTTGGTGGATCATCTTCTACCTTGAGATCGTGAGCTTTAATCTTGACCTTGGAGATTGGATCTTGGTGGTGATCTTTGAGGTGAGTTATATAACTCTTAACCTCCTTTGTTATTTTCACTCTCCATATGCTTATGTTGTTCTTTTTCTCTAGATTGTTTATCTCTTGTATGCTAGTAGTTTTTGGTGGTTCTTGAGGATTGTTTTGGTGAAGTACTTTCATTTAAGTTGTTTCCCATGTTTTTCACCTTCTTGCCATGATAGTAGATGGTCTTGTGGATGACATTCCTAAGGTTGAAATGACTAAGTTGACACGCCTACTCTAAGTGGTGAGTGGTCGTAATGACTTGTGGTGCATAGACTGACACACCATGTGACAAGTCATCATGACATAGGGAATGCTAAACCAATATGTTTGCTTAGGTTGACATGCTTTGATGGGGTTATCCCGTCATGCCCTAGAAGTGCCTAAACTGACATGTTTGCTAACTGATATTCTTTGAGGGTGTTAACCTGTCATGACCATGAGAATACCTTGTGAGCTGGTATGTTGGAGTGTTAAATCGTGATGCTTTGGTGGAGAAAGAGGCTGAAACACTTTAGTGTAGAGTTGCCTGATATACCTTGAAGTGGTGAATCATGATGCCTTGCTGAAACCCTAACCCTAACAGCATGTCACTCCTTCAAGTAGTGTTTCCCGTCACACCTCTTGTGAGGTTAATCTGACACCATGAGTGCTAAATCAATACACCTTTTTTAATGTTAGCCCTTGTGCCTTGCATAGTGGTAGTCGACATGTTATGATGATGACAACTCAACACCCTATGGCAAGTATCAACCAATACACCAAGATGGTCTAAATCGATGCCTTGTGATGGTGGTCATGTTATATCATGTTTATAATAGGGTTTCATGGTATGTTATGATACCCTATGGGATGGTTGTATGAACAACGAATGAGTGTTGTTTTCTATGACCTCTAATTACATAACATTATTTATAGTGATAATAAAAGTGATGATTTGAGGTTGGTTGTTGATCCAATCTTATAAACCCTAATCGGTTAAAGAAAACCCTAACCCTAATGATGTAATGTGAATGACATGAATCCTTATGGGATGAAAGTAATGATGAAGTATTATCTTTCTTGTTATAAGTTCCTAACCATGCAGGTAACACAAGTTGGTATGCATAGATAGATAAGAGCTATGGTGTTGGTGATATGTTTGAATGGGCCTTATGAAGCATATGAGAGATGTTGGTATCATAGTAAGAGGAGGAAAATGGGTCTTATGACCTAGTTATGGATTATTGCCTAAAATGAGATGATAATTTCCTCAGTAACAAGATGAAGGGTTGCTACCCCAAAAGTATGTGGTCCGTGTGATGAGAATTATGGTGAATGACAAGAATCAAGTGATAATGTGATGAGATCACACCTTATATGCTCACTCTTACAATATTATGATCAAATGCGAGAGAAAAAAATAATATCTCATCAGTTACTTTCTGGTAATGTGTTCTGCCCTTATCTTTGTAAGACTTATTTAGAGTTTATATGTTGTAACTTGATTGATGCTAAAAGACACTTAAATGAACGAACTTATCAAGTGGAACCTGATCATGTAGCTTGCCCTATGCAATAGATCCATTCAGTGTCCGCATTTGCTGAATGGTGAAATGAGTTTAACTCGAAGCACATATTTTTTAATATGCAAGGGTGAGGACGAATATGCCCTTACATCCAACATATGTGATATAGGATTGGCTATGGGTCATACCCTAGAAAGAGTGTGGCTTCGGGCTGTAGCTCAGTGATATGTGACATAGGATTGGCTATGGGCCATACCCTAGAAATAGTGCGACTGCAGGCCATAGATCGATTTCACTAGCATCGCGACCTGTACCAAGGTGGGCTTGGTTTGCACAGTTAAACTATATGTCATTGGAAGCAGTCTAACTGATGATGTCACTTCATGATTCACTCATGTACTGACCATGAGGTGGTGAGTTCGTGGATTCTGGATCTTCAACTAGTCATAGTATGGAACTGATTTTGACTTAGCAGTGGTCAATCAGATTTGGGTGGAACAACTCAAATCCTCAGGGCATAATAAAATATGTAAACAACTGTGTTGTATACTTGTATAGGATCAAATCTAGAAACATTGGATGAGGCATTGCTTGATTTTGTACAATATTGTTCGTAGAAAATATATGTGTTCTTCATATTCCTTTTAAAATGTTTAGATGTTTCTTAATCCAATAGTAATTACTTATCTGTTAATAATGATTTCCTGCATGTCATGATTATAATATTACTTCTTGCTTTAATCATCTTGTTTGTGATAATAATAGAGTTGGTGGAGAGTTATATCTCCCATTGAGATTTGGAATCTCACCCTGTGGGTTTCCTGGATCCTTTTTCAGTAGACGTGCACGAGGAGGCAGAGATCATGCATTAGAGGTTGAGGAGTAGCAGAAAAGGCAGTAGTTGACAAGGTCAGAAGTGTTTTTGGATGTCTTTTGTTGTTAAGAGTCCTAGAGTCATCCTTTTACACTCGGTCTTTAGAGATGTTTTGTAGATGTTCTTTCAATATGTGGTTGGCTTGAATGACTCTCTTGTGAACAGTTGTAGTGGATAATGTATATATGTTTTGGAATAGGTTTCTGGTAATAGGATATGGCACACATTGTAAGTGATTTGAGGCATGTAAGGACTCATATGTAAAGGTTTTGTTGTTTGGAAGTTTTATGAAAAATGGTTTTAATTTTTAGTATTTTCTAGTTGTATGTTAGTTTAATCTTTCTTGTACAGTTTTGTTTTGAGTAATCTCGCTTTTCTGGTGCAGGGTTTCACAATTAGGTTGGTATCAAAGCTTTAGGTTCACTGAGTCAACAGGGACCTAGGGCTAGGGTTTGTGTCTATTCTTGTGTCCTCCAGCCTATCTTATAGTGACTTCTACTTATGCAGAAGAAGAAAAGAAAACTTAAAGATGTCTAGAGAATATGAAGAACGTGCTACTAAAAGCAATGTTACTGTACCAGGTGGTGGTGTAAGGAACCAAACACAAGAAGATCGGGTGTCTGAAGTCCCCCAGTTTGACCCATCCATGATTGAAGGTCCTTCCTTTCAATCTCTTTTTGGACAGTTTATGGCATTTATGACTCATATGGCAGACATGATGCTTGTTCCTCAGCCTAGGGCACCAGTTCCCCATACTAAATCTTTGGGTACTGGGAAGACTTTTGAGCAGCTTTGTGGTGTTAGAGCGGTGGAATATGTTGGAATGACTAATCCGACATATGCGAATTTGTGGCTTACTAAGCCTAAAAAATCCTTTAAGATCCTTGATATCCATGAAGCAGATAAGGTGAAACATGCAGTGTACTTCCTAAAAGAGAGTGTTGGCCACTGGTGGGTCATAGAGAAGGAGAAGAGACCAAGTGTTGTGATCAGTTGGGAGGAATTATGATGTGAGTTGGTTAGTCGGTACTTTCCCCAGATGTACCTTGATGAGAATATCATCCAGTTTGAGAGGATTTGACAAGGACCCATGACGATCAATGAGTACGAAGCAAGGTTTATGGAGTTGTTGAGGTTCTGTCTTGACATGGATGCCATGGAGGACAAGCAGATTTGTCATTTTGAGAAGGGGTTGAACGTCGAGTTGTCTACCCCGACAGTTGCCTTGGAGAATCAAGAAAGGTTTGCAATGTCTGTGGAGTCTCTTTGAAGGATAGAGCAATCTATGAAGTAGAAGTGGGAGACGAGTTCCAAGAAGAGGTATGCACAATCCCAGGGGTAGTTGTCAGGAGGCTTTCAGAAGCCCAGATTTTCTGCACCACCAGCAACACAGAGGTTTAGTGCTCTAATATAGTGGTCACCAAGTAAGGGAAGAGGTTGTATCATTCCACCTACTGGATCTCACAACACAACATCAGTATCAGTGACGGGGCAATCTAGGCCGTAGTATGAGAATTGGGCTTGCCATAAGTGTTGGCAAATGGGTCATCTGAGGTGAGAGTGTCCAGTAAGGGATGATGAAGTGACCCAGCAACTGAGGTAGAGACAACAGGGCTTACAGAGACAATAGAGCAGCGAAACAGGAGGATGAGGATGTGGCCAAGCATCACATGTTGGATCATCTTCTCAGGGAAGTAGAGGATGGGGTGACTACATGCAATGGATAGATTGTACTCTATGAGTCATCCAGAGGCGATGGTCAACCCACAAGTGGTGACAGGTCATATGGAGTTATTTCATTCTAATTTGTCTTCTTCTTACTTAGTATATATATTGGTTGACCCGGGTGAAACACACTCTTTTATCTCCCATAAAGTTCTTGACTATTATCTTTTACTTGTTAGTCGTAGAAAGAATAGCTTGTTGTTAGAAACTCCGTTAGTCAAATCTGTAGTGTTGCAGGAGGTGTGTCCTTCCTGTGTCCTCTCCTTTTGGGGGCATAACATTCAAGTGGATCTCATACCACTTGGTGTGCATGGATTCAATGTATCCTTGGAATGGATACCTTGGAGAAGTATAAAGTGGTCTTGGATTGTAGTTCCAAGAAGGCGACGTTTATAGATGGTGGTGAGACATGGATCTTGCAAGGATATAGGAAGATTCTTCTAACATGTTTGGTTTCGACCATGGTGGTGAGGAAGCTTTTGAGACAGGGATGTGAGGCATTCTTGGAACATGTACTGGATACTGAGGTGAGAAGTCCTAGTATTCAGGAGGTGCCAATTGTTAGAGAGTTTGAGGACGTGTTTCCATAGGTGTTTCTAGGTGTTCCCCCACCTGAGAGATTGATTTTGAGGTTAATATGATTCCCGACATGCCCCTGATAGCTCAGACACTATACAAGATGGCTCTGAAAGAGATGGCATAGTTGAAGAGATAGTTTGTAAGAACTAGTTAACAAAGGTTTCATCAGGACGAGTACATTTCCATGGGGTTCTCTAGTGCTATTTTTTAAAAAGAAGGATGGGTTTGTGAGGCTATGCATAGACTACAGATATTTGAACAAGGTGACGATAAAGAATAAGTATCCCTTGCCGAGGACAGATGACATGTTTGATCAGTTGTGTGGCAAGACGGTGTTCTTGAAGATAGACCTGAGGTACGGATATCACCAATTAAGGATCAAGGAGTATGACATACCCAAGTCAGCTTTTAGGATGAGGTATGGTCACTATGAGTTCATGGTTATGTCGTTTGGGCTGACCATGCACTAGCAGCATTCATGTATTTGATGAACAGAGTATTCCAGTCATTCCTTGATCACTTTGTGGTGGTCTTCATATATGGCATCTTCATATACAGTCGTGACAATCAACAACATGAACAACATCTTCTTCAGGCGTTGACTGTGCTCAGACATCATTAGCTTTATGCCAAGTTTAGCAAGTGTGAGGTTTGGTTGAAGAAGGTAGCTTTCTAGGGGCATGTTATATCTACCGAGGGAGTATGTGTAGATCCTAAGAAAATGGAGTTGGTGATATGCCAATGGAAGTGCGTAGTTTTCTAAGTTTGGCAGGCTATTATGGGAGGTTCATTAAGGGCTTCAACACTCTTACTTTACCTCTAACAAAGTTAATGAGGAAGGACGTGACATTCTTCTGGGATGACAGATGTCACCGTGCTTTTCAAATTTTGAAGGAGAAGTTGACAAGTGCACCATTTCTGGTTTTTCCTGAGCAAGGAAAAGGGTACATAGTCTTCTATGATGCATCCATGAATGGCTTGAGTTGTGTGCTGATGCAGGACAAGAAAGTGGTATCCTTTGCTTCCTGACAGCTTAAGAAACATGAGGAGAATTACCCAAACCACAATTTAAAATCAGTTGTAGTTCATGCTTTGAAGATTTGGAGGCACTACATGTATGGGGAGAAGTGTCAGATCTTCACAGATCACAAGAACCTAAAGTACATATTTTCACAACTAGAGTTGAATATGAGACAACATCACTGGATGGAGTTGATCAAAGACTATGATTGCATGATTGATTATCATCCAGGGAAGGCGAATGTCATGGTAGATGTGTTGAGTAGAAAGTCTTTGTCTTCATTGGATAGAGCCAAGTTGAGTTCTTTTATGTGCCACAAATGAGACATGATGGTCTCATTGCATCAGATGAATGTTAAGTTGGAAGTTTCCTTGCTAGTGGGTTTGTTGGCACATTTATAGGTGAAGCCCACACTAACACAGTAGAACAAAGAGGTTCAACAGATTGATACCATGATACAGCAGATTAGATCAAAAGTTGTTTGTGAGAATCGTGATGGCTTCCACGAGTCATATGATGGGACAATTTGTTACCATGACATGATATTGGTTCCTGATGCTATTGACCTAAGGAAGATGGTGCTGGAAGAGGCTCACTCATCCATGTACGCTATGCACCTAGGTAGCACCAAGATGTATCATAATCTGAAGGATATGTATTGGTGGCTAGGCTTGAAGAAGGATGTGGCTGAGTTCATTGCGAGATGTTTGTATGTCAGTAGGTTAAAGATGAGCATCAAAAGCCTACAGGAACATTACAATCATTTCCTATATCACAGTGGAAGTGGGTTCATGTGACTATGGACTTTGTTGTTGGTTTTCCTAGAACATCCAAAGGTCATGATTCCATCTAGGTGATTATTGACTGTTTGACCAACTCAACACATTTCCTTCCGATGAAGATGGCGTTCACAGTGGAGAAGCTTTCCCAAACTATGTAGATGAGATAGTGTGTTTGCATGGTGTTCCAGCAAATATCATGTCTGATAGAGGTCCCCAGTTCATGAATCACTTTTAAAAGCGACTGCACATAGCTTCGGGTATGTAGTTAAAGTTTAGCACTGCTTTCCACCCATAGACAGATCATCAATCTAAGAGGACCACTCAAACCTTGGAGGATATGTTGAGAGCATGTGTTCTTTAGTTTTCATGAGGTTGGGATATACATCTTAGTTTGATAGAGTTCACCTACAACAATAACTATCAGAGTAGCATCAACATGTCACCTTACAAGGCATTGTATGGGAGGCGTTGCAGATCTTCATTGTGTTGGTACGAGATAGGTGAGTATCAGCTTCTTGGTCCTGAGCTTGTACAACAGACAATAGAAAAGATCAAAGTATTTCAGCAATGGTTGAAGGTAGCATTGGATAGCCATAAGTTGTATGTAGATAATTGTTGTAGACCCTTGGAGTTCCAGGTGAGAGACAAGGTATATTTGAAAGTCTCTCCTTAGAAGGGTGCTATGAGGTTTGGTAAGAAGGATAAGTTAGCTACCAGGTTTATGGGACCTTACCCAATGGTGGCACGTGTTGGGAAGGTGGCCTACAGGTTGGAATTTCCACATGAGTTGAACATGTTGCATCCAGTGTTTCATGTGAGTATGTTGAGGAAGTGCCATCCGTATACAGAGTTAGTGTTGCATCCTGTGGAGGTGGATCTTGATTAAGATATGACCTATGTGGAAGGTCCAGTGTTGATCCTTAACAAATGAGTGAAGAAGATGAAGAGGAAGGACCTAGTTCTTGTGAAGGTTCTTTGACATCATCGTGGTGTCGAGGAAGATACGTGGGAGATTGAGGAAGAGATGAGGAGGAAGTAACCCTCTCTTTTCTCTTAGGATGTTGGGGGTAAAATCTCTGCTAGGGGTTTATGGCTTGTAAGGACCCTGGCCCATGTTCTGGGATAACCCTATTTGTTTTTCCTAATTATGTTGCTTAGAACCTTTCTCTAATCATATGAGATGTAATTAGGGCTTGTAAAAAGCTTAAGTTTCATGATTGATCTTGTTTTGGTGATGGTTGTGTTTTATGGTGAGGTTTTGGTGCAAATTGTAATTCACCCAGAGTAAGGATTGATGTGCAAGTTTGCCACCCCTAGAGTGTTCCTTCTCTCTCTTGGCATCATCTAGAGGAGAGAGAGAGATGGGCACCTTGATTGGGTCTTGGTTATATGGTGACATCCTTGGTGATGTTTTGAACACATGAGTGAGGTGTGTCTTACACCTAGATGTTTTATATCTAGTTACGTTGGAGAGGTTGTGTATCATTTGTGAGTGTGTATGGTTGTGCCCTATCAGTTTGTGAGTGTATAGGGTTGTGTCGTTATAGTTTTTGAGTATGTAGGGTTGTGCCCTATCAATTTGTGAGTGTGTAGGGTTGTTCCCTATCGGTTTGTGAGTGTATAGAGTTCTACCCTATTAGTTTGTGAGTGTGTAGGGTTGTGACTTATTAGTTTGTGAGTGTGTGGGGTTTTGGCATATCGGGCATGACCTTCGTAGCAGACCAAGAGGGAGGGATCTAGACTTGACCTTATCACCATGTCTTGCATATTGTTGCGTGTGGCTCATTTTCCATGGACAAGTGTCACCTAAGCTCCTAAGGTGATGACACCTTTTCCATGTTCTCTCTCTCATCCCTCTAGTATATAATCCTCTTTCTCTCCATGCAAGAGAATCCTTTTAGAAATCCTTGCTTTCTCTCCTTCCTGGTGGATGACCTTGAGAATCCTAAGGAGCAAGAGAGTCTCTCTTAGAGCTTGGAGGATGAGTCCCAAGTTGTGGAGTTCCTTGATCATCTTCCATCTTCTACCCTGGTAAGCTATGTTTCCTAGTTGTCTTCTTCTGCTTCTTCTCATCCATGGATCGTGGATACCTTCTTTCCATCTTGATCCATCTTAACCTTGGTCTCATCTTCTTCCTTGGAGGTGATCAAGTTGGTGGATCATCTTCTACCTTGAGATCGTGATCTTGAAGCTTGACCTTGGCACTTGGATCTTGGTGGTGATCTTTGAGGTGGGTTATATAACTCTTAACCTCCTTTGTTATTTTCACTCTTCATATGCTTATGTTGTTCTTCTTCTCTAGATTGTTTATCTCTTGTATGCTAGTAGTTTTTGATGGTTTTGAGGATTGTTTTGGTAAAGGAATTTCATCTAAGTTGATGCCCATGTTTTGCACCTTCTTGCCAAGATAGTAGATGGTCTTGTGGTCAATCTTCCTAAGGTTGAAGATGACTAAGTTGGCACAGATGCTCTAAGTGGTGAGTGGTTATCATGACTTGTGGTGCATAGATCGACACACCATGTGACAAGTAGTCATGACTTAGGGAATGCTAAATCGATATGTTTGCTTAGGCTGACATGCTTTGATGAGGTTATCCCGTCATGCCTTAGAAGAGCCTAAATCGATATGTTTGCTTACTGATATGCTTTGAGGGTGTTAGCCAGTCATGACCATGAAAATACATTATGAGATGGTATGTTGGAGTGCTAAACTGTGATGCCCTGGTAGAGCAATAGGCCAAGACACTTTAGTGTAGGGTTGCCCGATATACCTTGAAGTGGTGAACCATGATGCCTTGCTTAAACCCTAAGCCTAACAGCCTGTCACACCTTCAAGTAGTATTGCTCGTCACACCTCTTGTAAGGTTAACCCCACACCATGAGTGATAAATTGATACACCTCTTGAAGGTTAGCCCTTGTGCCTTGCATAGTGGTGGTTGACATGTTATGATGATGACAAGTTGACACCCTATGGCAAGTATAAACAGATACACCAAGATGGTTTAAACCAATGCCTTCTGATGGTAGTCATGTTATATCATTTTTATGATAGGGTTACATGGTATGTTATGATACCCTATGGGGTGGTTGTATGGACAAAGAAGGAGTGATGTTTTCTATGACCTCTAATTACATAACATTCTTTATAGTGATAATAAAAGTGATGATTTGAGGTTAGTTGTTGATCCAACCTTGTAAACTCTAACCCTAATGATGTAATGTGAATGACATGAATCATTATCAGATGGTAGTAATGATGAAGTATTATCTTTCTTTCTATAAGGTCCTAGCCATGTAGGTAACACAAGTTGATATGCATAGCTAGATAAGAGTTGTGGTGTTGGTGATATGTTTGAATGGGCCTTATGAAGCATATGAGAGATGTTGGCATCACAGTAAGAGGAGGAAAATGGGTCTTGTGACCTAGAGATGACTTATTTCCTTATATGAGATGATAATTTCCTTAGTAACAAGATGAGGGGTTTCCATCCCAAAAGTATGTGGTCCTTATGATGAGAATTGTGGTGCATGAAAAGCATCAAGTGATAATGTGATGAGATCACACCTTATATGCTCAGTTACTTTCTGGTAATGTGTTACACCCTTATTTTTGTAAGACTTGTTTAGATTTTACATGTTGTAACTTGATTGATGCTAAAAGACATTTAAATGAACTAACTAATCAAGTGGAACATGATCATGTAGCTTGCCCTGTGCCAAAGATCCATTCAGTGTTAGCATTTGTTGATTGGTGAAATGAGTTTCACTCAGAGCGCATATTTTTTAATATGCGGCGATGAGGATGAATATCCCCTTACGTATAGGATATGTGACACATGATTGGCTGTGGGCCATACCCTAGAAAGAGTGTGACTTTGGGCCATAGCTTAGTGATATGTGACAAAGGATTGGCTGCAGACCATACTCTGCAAAGAGTGTGATTGTAGGTTGTAGACCAGTTTCACTAGCTTTGTGAGTTGTACCAAGGTGGGCTACATTTGGACAACTGGACTATATATCGATGGAAGCAGTCTGAGTGATGATGTCACTGCACACTTCACTCATGTACTGGCCATGACGTGGTGAGGTCGTGGATTTTGGCTCTTCCACTAGACCTAGTATGGCATCGATTTCAACTTAGCAGCGGTCAGTTGGATTTCGGTTGTATGAATCAAATCCTTGGAGCATAATAAAATATGTAAACAATCATGTAGTATACTTGTATAGGATCAAATATGGAAACATTGGATGAGGCCTTGCTTGATTTTGTACAGTAGTGTTGGTAGAAAATATGCATGTTCTTCAAATTCCTTTATAATGTTTAGATGTCTCATAATCCAATAGTAATTGCTTATTCTGTTAATAATGATTACCTTCCTGTCATGATTATAATCTTACTGCTTGCTTTAATCATCTTATCCATGATAATAATAGAGCTGGTGGAGAGTTATATCTCTCGTTGAGATTTGGAATCTCAACTTGTGGGTTTCCCACATCCTTTTTAGGTGAACCTGCACGAGGAGGTAGAGATCATACAACAGAGGTTGAGGAGCAATAGGAAAGACAATAGCTAACAAGGTTGGGAGTGTTTCTAGATGTCTTTTGTTGTTAAGAGTCCTAGAGTCATCCTTGTACACTCGGGTCTTTGGGGATGTTTTATAGATGTGCTTTCGATATGTGGTTGGGTTGTATGCCTCTCTCGTGAACAATTGTAGTGGATATATGTATATATGTTCTGGAACAAGTTTTTTGGTAACAGGATAATGGTACACATGGTAAGTGCTTTGAGGCATGAAAGGACTCGTACGTAAAGGTTTTTCTATTTGGCAGTTTTATGAAAATGGTTTTAGTTTTCAATATTTTCTAGTAATATGTTCGTTTAATCTTTTTTCTGTGGTTTTTTAGTAATCTCACTTTTGTGGTGTGGGTCATCACACATTGCAAACTGGTCCCAGTTCTCTAGAGAAGGCACTGTCATCGTCAACTGTGAGCTCAGCCCCTTCTCAAATCATCAGATCCTCACCTTGTCGGTGGCAGCCATGTGAGGATAAAACCTCAAAAACTCCATGAACTTGGCCTCATACTCATTGATAGGCATGAATTCCTTCTCAAACTACAAGAACTTCTCAGCAAGGTACGTCTCTGAGAAGTATCGACTCACAATATCCCATCAAAAATCTTCCCAACTGATCACTACACCAGGCCTCTTCTCCTCCTCAATGGCCTGCCAGTGGCTGGCACTGCCTTTCAATAGGTACACTACATTCTTCACCTTATCCTCTTCTGAGATATTGAGGATCTTGAAGGCCTTCTCAACTCTGTCGGCCACATATATGTGTCCCTCAGATCCACCATTCCAACATACTCCAACTCTCCCATACACCACAACCTCTCAAAGGTCTTCCCAGAACCTTGGAATTCTGCATTGAGGACAACCTCCCTTGCTTGGGGGATGGGCATCCTAACCGCCATATGCATAATCGTGTCCCTGAACTATCCAAACATGGAATAGAAAGTGGGGCTAGCCACTGTTGCTTGGTCCAAGTGAGGTATCTCAGGCCCTTCTTCTATCCAATCTTGCCTCCCAGAACCATCTACTGCTGCAGCAACACTTCGCTCATCATGTTCTTCTTATTCTCTAGACATATCTTCTTCTTATGCACAAGCAGAAGTTGCAATTAGATATATTGGATAATGCAAAAATAGACACAATCATATGTCCCTGTAGACTTAGCAAACCTAGATATCTCATACCAACCTTTCATGTGACAACCTGATGCCACACGAACGAGATAACTCAAACCAAAGCACAGAATTACCAACTAACAAGGCACACTACCACAAAATTGGGTAAATTAAAATTGATCCTATATAACCAACAAAAGCAGAGTATATTACATTAAGGTCCACAACTTTTACCATATTACATACCATGTTAGGTATCTACAACTGTTCACTTGGCACAAAGACACATCCTATTACAAAAGATATTTATCACATATAAGAGCCGCATATACAAACCACATGTACAAATGAGGTGCATCACTAGAACTATGTATCGATGTACATCATCTACAAAACAATACCCTCCTAGGACCTAAGATAACATGGATGACATATATGACTCTACTACAACAACATAGAATCTTATCCAACTTTCTACATTTATTGTTCTCCAAGCTCCTCCTCCTCAAACCACACGATCTCTACCACGTCGTTGATGACTGCCTAAAAAGGTGTGGAAACCCACAAGGTGAGACCAACATTGCAATGAGATATATAACTCTCCTCTAACTATTATTTTAAACATATGTTATATTTAGATAGGAAAGTAACATTATTAACAAGATGAGAAGATTCAACTAATTGAAATAGTTAATCTAGTTACACTGATTAAACAGGTTAAGCAAATTAGGTAACTACACTAGATAAGTACAATGTATTGTGTAATTTGAAGGAATATGAAGAACATCTATAATAGTTAACTTCTAATATCTCATTACATAACAACTAAGTAGTATTTAAAGCATGTCAAGGGTAAACATCCAATGTGAAACATGTTTAACCCTAAAAAGATATGATACACAGTTGTGCTACGTGTTTTATTTGCTCTGGGGAGTTTGGATTGTACCACTCAATGTCTAACTGACCACTGATTGGTCACAATCAGTTTCATACAAGATCATGGAAGAGCCAGAATCCAAGATCTTCCCACACTACTCAGTCAGTTCTAGTATGCATCGTGGTGTCATATCATTCAAACTACAAAACAGTGACATATAGTCCTATAAACACCTAGCCCACCTTGGTACATTTTATGACACTAGAAACCAAGATATATAACCCAATCACTGAGGTACAACTACGATTGTCCTCCAATCCCATCACATATACATAATCATCGAGACATGACCATATTCATTCTAAAAACACTTGGGATCTGGATGACAAGAATGTACGCTCCAAGCACCCTGCATACTCAACAGTATAAGCTCCAAGTTTCCCGTAGGAAGACTAGTTCACCATCCAACAAAGTTATGACTCTAGAATGGATCTATGGCACAGAGCACTACATGATTAGGGTTTTACTTGATTAGTTAAGCCTAATGGATGTCATTTAACTACATCAATCTAGTTATAATGTACAAACTCTAAATAGATTCTACAAGGATAAGGGTAGATTGTAACTTCATAAGATATAAAACATAAAAGGAATAAGGATGATCACATCACCACATGAAACTGTTTCACTACCATACTTAAGGCCATTACCATTATCACACTATCATGGGGTGTCAATCCCTCATCACAACTAATAGAGGATATCACCTCTACTAGGGCACAAAACCATGCCTAGATCACAAGACCAGTCACATTTTATTTATCCATGCGAGAAATATCATTATCTATCCATGCCTCAATAAGGCTCATAATCACCATACATGTGTCACATAATTGATACCACAAAACCATTAGGTATGATGTTCATTCAACCTGCAATAAAGGTAATAACATGCTTGTAGAGAGAAAGCACACATCAACATGCTCATTTACTCATGTAAGCTAAGCATTAATAACCATGTATCACATTAGGTTTAATATTAATTATAGTTAATCAATTAGGGTTTTAAAACATCCATTAACATTCAACTTAATTATTGTTACTTCCCACAATCTTGGAGGTATATTGAGTCAACATCTTTATCATGATGGTCAACTACAAAATGACCGCTGGTCCACATGACATGACTGCTGAAAATGAGGTCCATGACTACTGATATCATGAGTGCTTGACCGCTGAGAACCATGGGGTTGATCACTGAAAACTTAGGTAGTTGGTCGCTGAAAATGTGGGTGCATGACCACATAAAATCATGAGCCCTTAGTCATTGAAGAATTAGGATTTTCCCCCTTTCATCGACCATTAAATGTGTCCATCCTCAGTGACCACATGACTAGGTTAGCCATCTCATCGACCACATAGAAGACCAAAGGTTCAATGACTAAAAACATGAGAAAATCTCATTGAGCAAAGAAAACACTATCACACCTTCAACTAAAAGGAAAACTAGGTCAAAGAAAGCTTTGCGACTGAAGAGAATTCAATCAATGCCTCTGGTTGAAGAAAATAAGGGGGGGAAGAAAACTCATCCACTAAAAGTCATAGATTGCCTATGTGACTTATCAAAGAAACCATCTTAACAACCAAAGACCATAACAAATCCTTTGACCACTTGGATCATATCATGGAGGACATTAGGAGAGAGAAAACCACTACCAACACATGATCAAAATAGGTGGTTTACCACCAAGAAACCAAAACCTCAGGGAGTGAGTTACTTCAAGGAAAGCATCATCCAAACCCTAGAATCTGATCATCACTAAGAGAGAGAAAACCAACCAAAACCCTAAGTCAACTACCACTCAAGCAAAGAGAGAAACCAAGATCAAGAGAGAAAACTAAATGTGTAGAACACCATGCATGTCTCAAAAACCCTCATCATCAAACGAGAAACAAATGCACTATTAGGGGGAAGATCAAAACTTAAACACATGCATGAAGGATCACCATTCCTATTATCAACCAGAGTTCGGTTACATGGATTAGGTTTAGTAAGAAGATTATTTATGCTAGGATCATCATCACTATACTACTCATAATCACGTTTTTAGTTGAGGTTGATAACATGCAAGATGAGTACAACAATAATAGTGGGGAAATTTATACCTCCGAGAAAAGAAGCTCCAAATGAGAGAGAGAAACCTATCTTTGATCACCTTCATGGCCAAGCTAGTCTCCACCTCAAAAGAGAAGAAAATCCTAGGTTAAAGGACAAGAAAGATAGAGCAAAGCTTTTAAGCCAAAAAGAACAAGGTAACCCATGGGTTCGACCAAGAGAAGAGAAAGAGGTAGGGTTTACACGAAAACAAAATCAAGAGGATAGATCATTTACTAAGGATCAAAGATCACCAAAGAAGATTAGCTCCAACCTTAGATCACCAAATGCAAGGGTTCAACCACCTTGCACCAAGGATGATCTCTTCTTCACCACTAAGATCACCAAGGATGAGCTCTAAGGAAGAGAGAAGGAAAGGATTAAAAAAGGATCATATGCATGGAAAAAGAGGGGTACATATACTCAAGGGTGAAGAGAGGTGAAAGGGATTATGTGTCATGCTCATAAGTTCCACTGTCCTTCATATCACAACCAATCAACCACTAAAACCATGAAAGCAACCAAGATCATGAAAACCAAGGAATTTCATTGAACTCACTGAGTTCCAAGGGCCGTCGGTCGAAGAAGACTTAAACTTCCAACTTGGTCCACAAACTCAATCGGTCAAAGAAAAGTAAGAAGGATCATTGATGACATAGAATGCTTCATAGGGTTCCTTGGCTCTTCGACCGCCAAGCCACTAGGTGCATTCAAAACTTCATCGACTGAAGACACAACAAGGTGGGTTGTTGAAAACCAAAGTCAAAGGTCAAACACTCAAGCAAGGTGAACCACCTACAAAAAATGCCTAAGAAAAACCCTAATCATCCACTCATGGTGCCACCACTTCCCTACTTATCAAAACAAGGTACAACAAGGCTCCCCTATACATTACTCTCTCTCTCTCTAATGATGCAAAAACATAAGAGGTACATCAAATGTGAGAACCCCTTACACTAAACAAGAGTACTCAAAACATACAACATAATCAATCACCAATTAACCACATACCAAAAAATATGGGTAAATTAAAACCGATTTCAACGTCAGCACCTGCTCAGAAACATCTACATAAGAGCCCAACATCTTTCTTATATACACACTATGCCAAAAATTTGATACAAATTGTTCTATTGCCTTAGCCACAACATATATATACAGGAGAACAATATTCATATATGCCACACAAATAAGCATTAATATGCTAACAAAAGTCTGATTCATTTGAAACACCATATACAAACTTTTCCTACCCGGACCTAAGAGTACAGGGTCGACTCTAGGACGCATTAGACATCTAATCAACTTTGTCAAAGATTCATTACTATAGCTCCTCCTTGCTGCCACATGTTTATTTTCGTCACTTTCGATTACCTAAAAGAATGTGGCGAACCACAAGGGTGAGACCCATGTCCCAGCAAGAGATATAACCTCCAATAACGTTTATTGATTACAACATTTTAACTAGTAGATAACTAATAAGTTGGAGTATTTAATAATCAATTGAATAGATTGAACAGTTCAAGTATGCTAAACAGATTAAACAATTAATCTTAGCAACAAGTATGATCGTCAATGCATATATAGATAACAAATAAATCCATTTCTTTGGATAAATATCTACTCAAATATCATCAAATTGCATCTAATAACAACCATTATCATTAATTTGACTATCATCATATTCCTTGCTAACAACACAAGCAATCTAGTAGCATAAGCAACCCTGACATCATGAATATGTCTAGTAACATAACATGGATATCAATATTGGCATCTTAAATAAAGGGAATAGATATACATCATACAGAGAACAAACATCACAACACAATTAACTGCATAAGCATGATTAGCGGATTAAGCATTTCTATTTACATAGTCATGGCTAGCAATATTAAACATAGCTAGCAACATCATCTTAACCATCAGTGTCAGTATATTTGACAACATAAGCATGTTTACAACATGAGCATAACTACAACATAAGCATATCTATTATCTCTTATTGTACTATACATGATTTCAGTGAAAAGAAAGCAAACAAGGGTTATCATCTAATATGAAGTATTGTGTATAACCCTAAATAGATATGCTACACGGATGTCTTACATCTTTTATTATGCCCTAAGGAATTTGAGGATACCACTCAAAATCCAACTGACCACTACTAAGTCAAAATCAGTGCCATATAAGATCTAGGAAGAGCCAGACTCCTAAGATCTTCTCCACCCCTGGTCATTATGGGTTTGCCATAGTGACATATAAGGTCAAGCTATTAACAGCCTAGTCTATCCTTAGTATAGGTCACGACACTAGTGAAAGGAGGTGGGTACGCATACCCTACCATCCGAGGTACAACCGCAGTTGTCCTCCAATCTTATAATCACCGAGACATGACCGCAACTGTTCTCAAACTAAGGGATAGGTATGACCGCAGTCATTCTCCCTAAACACTTGAATTCAATATGACAAGCACCCCACATACTCATCAGTATGTGCTCTGAGTTTCCCTTAGGAAAAATCATTTCACCATTTGGAAAGTTCTGACACTCGAATGGATCTATGGCACAGAGAACTACATGATTAGAGTTTCACTTGATTAGTTATTCCAATTGGGTGAATTAAGGCTGCATCAAATAAGTGGACATACAAACCCTAATTCACTTCTAGCAAGCATATAAATATCACAACTTCAAAAGATATAAAATGTGTGAAACATAATTTCTCATCTCATTGTCACATGGTACTGTTCACTAACCATTCATGAGGCTACACTAGTCATCATACTATCACAAGATAGAAATCCTTTTCACAATATCACAGGGTATCAACCCTTATCAACACGAGAGGATTACACCTCATTCAGGGCTCAACCATGCCCAAAGGTCATTAAGACCATCATACTATTACAGGATATAAAATGCTTTTCACAATATTACAGAATATCAACCCTTATCAACACAAGAGGATTACACCTCATTTAGGGCTCAACCATGCCCAAAGGTCATTAAGACCATCATACTATTCCCTGTAAGATCATCATTATCTGTGCATGCCTTATAACAAGGCTCAACAACATCACTTACATATAATATACCAGATCAACACAATATTGCATTAATGAGCTAGGAGATATTCATAAACAATCATAGAAGGGTTATATTAACATTAAGAACATTCCTTTATTACATCAACATGGACGGAATCTAGATATGATTAACCCTCATCATATTCATAATGCACATGTTTTTTTGGTGACGAGGGAACCACTCCCGCACGAGCACCACTTTGTGACCCCCGCAGGCAGCGTAAACCCCTGGATAGACCCCCTGACCCGTACGGGGACCCACTAGTAACCACATCGTTGGCCGGACGACGTGATGGGTGAGTTATGGATTCTGGGGAATGCTGGGAGTCGAACCTGTGCCCCCTCACAAGGGGCTTGTGAGCCACACCACCTGAGCTATTCCCCACCAGCGTAATGTGGCTATGATAACCACTAATTAACCATGTGGCTATGATAACCACATGTTCAGGAGGTTATTCCACCATCATTCCATCATATATGAATGTTAAACATGAATACTCATCTTTATCTATTTTTATTAGAGTTAATTTCACAAGATAAATTATATTAATGTTACTAATCAGCACTCATACCCAAACCCTAACTCACAACATCCCCATTTGATCATGGATGCATAAGGTGAAGCATCACCATCACATTCCATAATATTCTCAAGTATGAACCCACACATAAATCAAGGTGTAACCATCGAGTTATAACATACTAGGGTTTCAACAATAGTAACAGAGTACTCCATGATTGCATTAGTCATTCAAGGACTATTCATACCCAATTACCATCATTTAGCTATATTAAAGCTAGGTATAACAAGCTATACCTCTTTAGGGTTACATATCAACACAATATGATTATCATCCCTTATATTCATATGAGTGAATAGGTAAGACTACCTTATTAAGGGTAACCCTCCATTTGTTCCATCATCAACCCATATCACCATACCACAATGTCACCTAGAACCATTGGATGTTTAAAAGGTAAGACCATTGGTTGTTTACATAAGTAAACACCTTGGATAAACCACCTATGAAGTCCTTGATTTGTTCTCTATAAATAGTCACCACATAACCCTAGACATCCCTTGATTAACAACACAAAAAGTTCCATTGAGAGTAGGGTAAAACCCATAATCGACTGTTCATTTAAAACAAGCCATCCATTGTCAACAAGTATGCTCCTTAAGTTGATCATATAAAGGAAACCATATAAATCACATTATTAGGACCAACATATTACATTATCCATCATTACACTTTATTGGAGGAATAAACATTAGATCTTGACCATTGGGTCAAGTTCATATGTTAAAACCATAAATTACAGTATAGCTCTGACCATTGCATCAAGTGACCCAAGAAATCATTGGTCTAGGGCTTAATTGATTCTACAAATACAATGATTAACTCAACATATGTTGTAGAGACATGATCCACCATCATTAGTGGCCATTAAATCACCATAGGTTGTTAGATCAACACTATATTCATTAATCAACATCAAATATTAAACTAATGTCATCATTGATTGATAACATCATTAGGGTACTTAATGGTTGATCATTAAACTTCTAACTAATCCAAAACCTTACCTAAGGAGTTATCATCATTTGACACCCTTGGTCACAATAATCAGTTGTCATGAAGACAACACCATCGTTTGTTGCAATGGTACCACCAATGGGTCATGTGTTTATAGAAGAAATCAACTTAAAACCCAAAAATTGACCAATGGTTGATAGGTGCTTAGCACCATAAGTTGTCAAACCAACCTGATCCAAGTCATATTATACCTTAAGAATAAGTACACATGATAACAGGTTCATCTAAAACTGAAATTAGAACATGGAACATTATAAAAATGGAAATCCAAGTCAAGCATAGCTTTTTAATGCATGGATCATCATTTTCAAGCAAGAACATGATCTAGAAAGCTTATGATAAGCAATAAACGTGGAGCAAGTTATAAAACTTGCCTCTAATGAGAAGATGAAACGCCAAATAGAAGAAAACTCAAGCATATAGGGTAGAAAATCCAAGAATAAGCTATGAACTCGTTCATCTAGCACCTTTCTTCATCAAATGAGCAAACCCTAAGCATAAGGAGCAAGAAAGGTAAAGTTTTAGAGCTTTAGAGCAATTTCTACCATGGAACAACAAAGTTCCAACCTGGAGAAAGGTAGGAGAAAGGATAAAATAGAAGTAAATGGATGGTATGTATCATATAAGGTGCTAGGTTTAGCTAGGGTTGCATGGTCAAACTCATTTTGTATCATCAAACTACTCAACCCTCTCCGGGACAAACTTGGGGGTCTTATCAATATCAACATCATCATCAATATCATTATCATCATCTTAGGTTTCTAGGTTACTCACTTTCCTAACCTATATCATGGCTCTAGAAAACTCTAGAGACTATCACTATCATCTAAACTCTCTCATCTAGACTTGATGTTACATCTCTTTCTCCTAGGTTGCATGGAAACTCACTACCTTTCTGCGTGTGGTAACATTTTTCATATGTACATATAATAATACTTGAAATATGTTTTCTCCAATGTTTAAATAGGCGATGAAAACCACCATACTCCATCCGAATAACACCAAAACCAAAATGAGTTACCACACTCAGTAGGCAGTCAAGTATCATGACACCTAGAGAACTAGCAAGAACATGGTGCACACTTGTGCAGACATCCTAAGCACATGTCGTGAATCATGTCTAGGGAGGTAATTTACACAATTCTACACCTAGTTCTAGAACATATAGGTTCTAACCTAGAGGCTAAGTCAACCTAATCCACAAGGATATTTCATTAAGTTTCTAGTGTTGAGATGCAAGGTGAGTTTAGTTTGTGTTTCATGTGAGCAATGTTTGGTCTAGTTATTGTTCTGGCTCAGATACCATCTGTCACAGAACTGGAATCCCAGTTCCATGAACCAAACATATACCAAAGGCAACATGCGAAAGCGTAACGCTTAGCACACATGAACAAATAACAAGATACAAGCACCAACATAATCTCAACAATCAATAAGATATATTAAGCAGCATCATTATATTACACGATTTGAATTACATATTCAAGAGTCACTTTGTACAAATATACTCATGTATACTATATCTAGATCTTACAAAAGTACACCTAGCATAGCTCGCCAAGCCGATCAACCTTCTAGCCATCTCTGAACCTAAAAACAAAATACGAGAAATGGGTCAACACACGAGGTGTTGAGTAAGGGGCAGAAAGATACATATATGTATAAGCTTTGCATAATTTTGAAAAGATTTCAAGACTAAATGAACAAAAATAAACATGTTAATTGTTTAACAAATGCAAAACCATATTTTATGTCATTTCACTCCATTATACCAACAATATCAAGCATGTTTAAGGCCTTTGACCATCTTCCCATTGGAAGCGTCTGTAAGGGTGCTCAAGATTAGCTAACCCTTTTATACGAGAGGGACCTCAAGGCCATAGCCAAGAGCTAACCCTTTATCAACAATATTATAATGGAGTTCTATCTATATATGTGTTCAAGTTATAAAACTGATGAGGCAAACATCGAGTAAGGCATAGCAATACTACATGGCAATATTTGAGCAAATAGACAAACAAGCATACAATATATGTCTTTTTAAGCAAGAAATCGGTAGTCATATAACTAGATAAGGCCCATACCTAATTTAGAGATTTCATAACCTAACATATCCTTCACCATCTAGCCACATGAAAAACCTGATTAAGAACAAGATTGCATATACACATTAGATTCTTATCATTAACCCTAATTAGGTGCATTTTAGGGTTTTGGCCAAGATAGGTTACAAGTTTCTTATTAGTACATTTGATGACCTTATACTGATCTAGAGGTCGTCATAAGAGTGTGGTTCAAGTTTCATATTCTTCTGAGGTTCCACACATTATCTATGACCATTACAAGCACGATTAGCAATCTAGGCAAAGTTCAACATTATAGTCCAAAGTAGGCACATATGTACAATTGAGGTCATTCATGAACAATGGGTTGATTAAGACTCTCATTAGGGTCACAAGATAAAAAGATCTACTGATTTAATGCTTAGGAGGCTATAAGTATATCAAAGATTCAAACTTCATCATAATCATGCATTAAAGTCCATGAACAAGCTACAACATGCATTAGGGACAACCATGGATCAAAGGGGAGCTTAGGAGCTCAACTTGGTTCAAGGTGAATAAATATTATTGATTTCATGATTAGGAGAGTGAATAGTCATTAAAGATGCAAGATTTCACCATAATAATGAATAAATGTGCTCAAACATGACTAATGTTAATGTTTTCAAGAAATCAGGGAACAAACATTTGACTTAGGGTCTGGTACTAGGCCCAATGTGTAGGTCTCATCGATTTGATCGATTTGACATATTGGTTTGCATATTTTGGATAAAGGAACTAGGAGATATGTATTTTTGAATGTTGACATGAGAACTTTATAGAATGAACATTAGGGTATTACCTAATTATATGGCTTCCAACCAAGGCCATGGATCCTCGATCCAAAGGTCGATCCAGGTGTGTACTTCTACTCATGCTGGGCTAGCTCAGAGGTTGGTGGGTGGCGGCTCTCGAACTTGTTGGACTGCTCCTGGGAAACCAACCGCGATGTGGGGCTTTCATTCACCGCAACCCATCGAGCTAGCGGTTGCCAGCCTCCTCGTTGTCGCACCCCGCTCCCGCTCCATGGGATCTCTATTTCCCAAGTGAGAATAGAGCTCAAATAGGGGACGATGCCCCAACCCTGTCGGCGGGCTTCTGTGCCTGCAACGACTCGAAAGGAAGGTGATCGGGGGTCTCCATGGCACCCCATTGATGGCCACCCAGACCCTTCCTCAGGCCTTCCTCCACAGAGGCATAGTGAAGGTGTAAGCTTTTGTGTCTGGTCTGTGAGAAGTGAGGGAAGAGGAAGAGCTGGAGGCCAACCCGAGTGTCGAGAATCGAGTGGCAAGGTGTCGGAGGGCCAATGGTGCCCTGGGATTATGAAGAGTCGGAGCTCATGTCGGGGTCGCGAAGGGGAAGAGCTTCTGCCTTCCATTGGCGGTAGCAGGTCTGATGGGGAACAGAGGAAGTTCCAAGATGGAAAAGAAAATAAAAAGACAAGAATAGGAACAAGGGTCAGATGGGAGGGGTTTATAAAGCAACAAAGAGGGCTAGGGTTTAGGTTTCCTTCATCCATTGTTGGATTTGATTGCTTTCCCGATCCGGATGGAGGAAGGGGAGGGATCCTCTAGTCAAGTGTTGCTTTCCGTTTTGGGAAGAAGGAACACAACTAGCTAAATGGGCCACGTGTTTGATATTGGGCCCAATAAGGGTTGCAACTCAACAAGAATAATTAAAACATGTACAATATGAGTCAATTTTCAAATACCCATATCTTGGGCTAGGATGGTCCAAATGAAGTAATTTTTGTACCGTTGGGAATATAAATGAACACTCTATATTTTGAAACATATTATAGATCAAGGTGATCATAATAATCAGGTTCAAGATTATTTAGAAAGTAGTGAATCAATAAATAGTGAAACTTAGATCAAGAGAGCAAATCAAAAGTACACATTGTGAAATTGATCATTATAGTGGCCAAATTAGAAAATTCTCAACTCTCCAATTATGAAATTGACATCAAATCGAGTAAGAGACACTTGGTGAGAGAGGAGGAATACAATATAGGAGAGAGAAAATTGAGGTTGTCACAATTAGCTAGACACTTCTTCTCTATACAGTTTAAGGACAGAAATTTCATGTAACTCTTTAGAAGAGCATTTTGTAAACATTATTTGAATTGATGGAAATTATTTTCTATTTTATATTGTTTGGAAAAATCTGGATCCTTGGAAAAATTTGCTAATGGCTCTCAACTTTAAGGCCTTTCTTAATTGGGGGTTGATGAAAAATGAAGTCGTTACATTTGGTATCAGAGCCCCAAAATTTTCAAACAATATTCAATGTAATTTCAAGTAATTCGTAAAATATCAGGACATTAAGGCAAAACCTAATGACAATGGTGTCTAGAAAGGATCATGGTTTTGGGGGCTGGCAATATTTTTCTCCGCTCCATTAAGTTGATATATGAGGATTCCCTTAGCCAATGTGATACCATCCTGGCCAGAACCTAGGGCTAGCCTAAAGTAATGTTTCCTCTAAGGGCACATTTGGTTAGCAGGATTTACTGAAATCATGTATTCTGTCCATCCTGCATTATTGAAATGTTGCATTCTCAAAATCTCACAAAGTAAAATTTTATGTTTGGTTTGCTGGATTTTGTAAGTGTGAGATTTATTTTTTTTCATGTCTACCATCTTGCCCATGATGGATTTTGGCGTCCGGGAGAATTTTGATGGAGATCAAAATGCGGGATTCCTATTATGTCTGAAAATCCCAGGATTAGTTCCATTTCTCCAACCCTACAAACCAAACATAAAATTTGCTGAACTGGAGTCCAAAATACAATCCAATATGGAAAAATCTAGGTAACTAAACATGCCCTAAGTCTTCTCATCTCTAGTTTCATCCACTTCTCATCCTATGCTTATTGAATCCTAAAATATACTTCCCCCCTCATCTAAAGTTAGGGTTGTTTGAGAAGAAGTAGGATTAAGGCATCCTCCAATTAATGAACATATGAAGTGGAAGTAATGATAAAGTAAAAAAAATTGTTTCATGGGTTTTTCCTAAAAAGGTTAAACATTATAAGAGTGAGGGTTAGTTTTGAAAATCTCTAAATGGGTTAAGGGACATAGGAAACCCTAAGGAGTTGAGGTGTGGTTCCTAACCCTAATCCTAAACCCCACTCTAACAAACTCTAAGAAATTGGTAGAGGAAAGAGAGAAAACCTGATAAGTTGGGATACCCTAGCATACCCATGCATGTGAGTTCATAGAGTAAGGCATGCATGTTATAGATGAAGTGTTTAATATGCATATGAAGCATAGAAAATAAGTAGTTACATAACATGGAGAATATGAAAACCCTTAGTGCTAATTTTGGAACAGTGTCCCAGCTTGGGGTGGGTCAACCCAAGAGTGGGGAAAGGATCCATGAGAGAGATAAAACCATAATGTCAGGTTATGACTAGGAAGTATAAACTCCTTCTGATAGGCACCCTAATAAGAAGTTTGTTTCCACACAGATACAGGTAAAAGGTAGACATGCATCTATGTGAAAGTGAGTGACATCAAGGCTGGAACAGGGATTAGTTCGAAGCCATAGGTTTAATTCCTCTTGGATTATGAGATAGGCATACTAGATGGAATGGATGATGAGTTTAGTATTATGTAATGAGATAATATGGTTTATGATGACCTCAGTCAGATTTTAGAATTTGACGTAAGCTTTAAATTTTGGACATAAGATTTGATAATACAAGTGTGTGTGTTTCTCAAAATAAGATAAACTAGATGAGGAAAATATGTGAATGTGTAGAGCCTCATCCTCTTCTACAAAGGGGGGACTCTAGTGATAGGACTAGTTATAGGGTTAGCTCCATGAGAGAGTAAGACCCAAAGGGAGTCAGGAACCTAAAATCCAAGACATGAGAAATAATGGGGAAAATTTGTAGAGATATGTCCTAAACTAGAGTGAATGAGTTGAGTTTCTATATGTATGGTTCCTAGATGCTTGTTATACCCTAGATATCCTTGGAAGGACCAAAACCTAGAGATCGAGAAAGAGGTTGCGTGCATAGAGGTTTATATGATATGGGTACCTATCATCTAGGTGAGGGAGAGAGAGTCTCAAGATCCTAGAAAGGTAAGAAATGGTAATATGTGTCGAAGCCTCATACTCAGGTTGGTAGTCCCTTATGTAGGACTCCAAGGGTTGTTTATGTGAAAGAGAGAGTTTGGTAAGAATATATGGGGAGTAGAAATCTAAAAAGAGAATGTCATACCATGTTTGAATTTGTACGTGCTTGAGTGGCTAGGCCATGCAGTATGGATAACCAATACTAAGGAGATAAACCTGAGAACCCTAGACCAAGGAGGGGGAAGTGGTGATATCTAGTGCATATAACTCTCATAAAGTTGAGTAAGCTCATATAGATTGAGCATGGTACACCTCGGGTATTGTGTTAAGGGAAGCCCCACTAGGACTTTGATATATGTTTGATGAGACACTCATACCAGTTGGTTTTGCACCACCCTACTATCATATTATACTTATGAAACTTATCCAACCTCATGAGTTGATGTATGGGAATGACATAATGGAAAACTTAGAAATGGTTTTTCTTATAAACATGCATGAAGAATGATAATGTGAAGTGACTAGATAACCTCGGGATGAATCTTTAATAAAGAACACAACCTAATATGAGAAAGTTAAAATTTGATAATGCTCATGATAAATATTGAACATGGTTGCAGATGACATAAGGGACATGTGATTATTAAAAAAATCGTCTTTAGAGTATGATTTGCCTCTTTTTGGCCTACCACATGGTATGGATTTAATAACATACTTGGCACATGACATTAGTTGAAACGGTTGTTCCTATAGTGTTGGACACTAGAGACATAATACATCGTCATGTTATATATAAATACTCCAATTTGTGGTAGTAAGGTACCAATAGTGATCCAACTCTTGAGTGTTAGATCACGAGATATAATGATAATACTCTCAGGTAGAAAGTGCATGGATGATATAATGGAAATATGCCTAAAGGACATGTTCCTTTGTGGTAGTATAAATCGTAGTACAAGATTGTTCTTGTTGGTTTCTAAAAAATGCTAGTTTTGTCTTGCCCTAGGATAGGATCTTCCCTAAAAGTGGTGAATCCACAAATTAGTTTAAGAATTTAAGCAACATTAAATGTCACTTAAAACATGAGAGATTAAGTGCATGAAGCACAAAAGCACATATATTGAGTATGATTCTTTGGATCCATCTATGACCATTTCTAAGTGACATGAGGAAAATTCACTATGGAAGTGATCGATAGAATGGGACCATGCCAAGAAGGGAAGCTTTCCACGAACCCAATGAAGGGACATAAAAAACTATGGGTGTCGTAAGAGATTATGAGAATTTAGGTAAAAGAATTTTAGAGGCTATAATGTGCTTGGATGTTATCAGAGAAACTTCAAGCAAAATGTGTGATGAAATAAAATGAAGTTATAACATCAAATAAAGTATTATGACATCCCAATAAAATAAATTTATGACATATCAATAAAACCCTTGGGAAGGGTAGGGCCACAAGTCAAACCTAAGATCTTGTAGGATGATTAAAGGTACATAAGTTTTATGAGTATGGGGAATGATCATGTACAAAGTGCATAAGGCCCTTGGGGGTCAAGAGGAGATCATTCCAAAAGTACCTATGCCCTAGAGATCATAAGGGGATGACTGAGGCTAATGAGACATAAGATGTAGATGATAAGAATATAGGAAGTCATAAGATGATGTTTGAATAAGAATATTAAAAAGAGAATCATATTCCAAGTTAGTGCATGAAATAAAAAGAGATTTGTAAAACTAAAAGGTATTCATAGTATGGGGTCATTCTTAGTGTGACTCAACCAAATTTTAGATATTAAAAGATAATATGTGAATACACCGTCTCGATCCTTGGAATGGGATGAACTTTGTATTTGGACCGCAGCCAAATATTCATTTCATCTTGTCTTGAGTATGATAGATTGGATAAATACATGTTATGAAAAGAAATATATATATATATGGGGATTTATTTGTTACCTGTGCAGGTAGCCTGATTTTTTGCTACCCGCACATCCAAAAGTGTAACTATATGGTACACAAAAGTAACTCTAAGATCAAAAGAGTAACTGTATTGATAAAAGAGTAACTATATGACTAAAAAGTAACTGCGCAGAAAATATACAGTCAGTAAATATATGGACATATTTTTTTATTTTGGTGGGGCAAATGATATTATTTTTGGATGAATTTTTTTGGGGAGCTAGATAAAATGGTCCTCTATAATTGTGAAAAAAAAAATAAAAAAAAGTGATAGGAAGGGTGTGTGGGTAGCTACCCGTACATGTATTAAAGATGAGCCATATATATATATATATATATATATATATATGAGAATGAATACCTAAGTTTAAATATAATGGCATGGCCTAGGGTTGGAGGAATTACCTCACCCTTAAATAGTGAATAATAGATTGGAAGCCTTGGCAAAAAGGTAGTCATCGAGTGAAATCACAAGGTAATTCCAAAGTGAAAAATTGGAAATCACAAAGTAATCACTAAGGGATATAAACACAATGGATAAAGTCAGGGATTACCCTATAATTAGAATTGAATACAATCCTTTGTAAGGTGAGAATTTTACATATCAATATAAGTTATTAAGACTGATCTAGACAACTATTAGTAACCTTAAGTTTTGAAATTAATGGGACCTTATCATTCACCTTGAATTGTTTTGGGTAGAATTTTGAAGACAAAATTCTTATAAGAGGGAAAGGATGTTATAACCTAGTTTTTCACTTGTATTTATGCATATTTATTTGAATTCAAATAAATGATTATCAAGGATGCAATAGAAAGCTTAGTATGCTTTGTTTCAAAAGTATGGGTTTAATTTATAAATCTTCCTTTACAAGGATTTTCATGGAATTCACTATTTTCAATAATCCAATAATGGACATAAGGAAAAGAAATAGAAAAAATTCCCTGATAAATGAATTACCAAAAGTAATGGATAATTAGTATTCTAAATATAGGATTGTGTAGAATTTTCTAGAAAAGTGGTGTAGAAGTCAACTAATGGATTGGTTTCATTTCCACATTGTTTTTAATAAGAAAAGAGATATGGAAAAGTTAGAAAAAGAAACGAATTGATTTGATGCCTTAAATAATAAGGAGTGAGAGTTGTAGATAAAGAAAAGTATCTTTTACTTATGTATATTGGTCTCCAATCTTACCCAAATATATATATAAGTGCTAGAAACTTCCCTTTAGAATTTGAAAGAAAAAGGAGTTTGTGTGTGGTGTGAATAATTAATTTAAGGATTTGTAAAAGTAGCAAGATTTGTCTATTTAACTTATTCCAAAAGATCTCACAAAATATTTAGAGGTGGGGAAAGATTTCAATGAGTTTCCCTCCAAGTTTCATAGAGAAAGGAGGTTCCTAGAGGCCTACAGAAAATCATGAAGATAGAGGGATCTACTTCAAATAAATGATTTTTTCCTTTTAAAGAGAGAGAGAGAGAAGGGGCATCTAGAAATATCTTTTTGACACCAAATCTTAGCCACAATGAGACTTAATCAGTAAATAATTTCCTTTAAATTTTGAGTTATTTGGATAAAAGGAGAGAGAGTTATGGATTTTATAGAGTTTCCCTAAAGAGAAGGTTTAATTGATAAATCAAGATATCTATCACATTTAATGTGACCAGAACCTTGTGTTTCATGTTGCATGACCTAATGGTCATCTGATATGGATCGAACGATGTCTGGGCCATCTTCCACCTTGCAACCAAAATGGAAACTAGCTACATTACCCCTCTCAGCCACTCCTACTTGTCTTCCTCTCAGGTCCACAAAATCATCTCAAACAAGTCTCATTGGATTTGTGAGACCAAAACGGATCCACCTACCCCTAGTTTCCCGAATTTTTGTGTGAGATTGGGTTTTCCCCAAATCATCACTAGAGACAAAACTCCATTAAACCAGTGGACTACCCTTCCCTATTGCCTATATAAGGGCCTCTCGTGAGTGACCAAGAGAAGAGCGACATAGACAAACGTCTGATGTTGTTTTTGCCTTGTGTTGCTCAAGTTTTGACCATCTAACTTCCTTCTTCACGCCATCTCTTTTCGGGTCCATCACCATTGACCTACTTTGGAGGAAGTTTCTGGGAGATCATGGATCTACCCTTTACTGGATCTAGACCATTTGAGTTTACTTGGAGCGATGAAGGAGGAAGGAGGCCTCTGTTGGCAGAGTTGTGATGGGTGAGACGTGTAAGGGAGTCTAGAGGAGAAGCCCCATGTCGGCGTTGTAACATCCTAGATTTTCTATCTCCTCCAATTATGAAAGCTTTGACTCATAATGCACTCATTTTGACCCAATGACCTCCCAAATCATTAGTTGGATGTTTAAGAATCACATATTGCTCAATTGTTGAGATATGGTTGACGATTGCAATATTGAACTCGATTATGCAATGTTGATTGCTTAATAAACTTTAAGGATGAATATGAATTTTTGGATCGACTCAACGTGTTGATATTGATCTAAATATTTTTCCAATGGATATAAGAGGAAGTTTTTAATCCAATGGTGAATATTTTGCCCAACTATGGGTTTCGAGGTGAAATCTATGATAAAAACAAACTCCTTTGATTTCTAGTCTATTTTCAATCATTTTCTTCTTGATGGGAATCGATGATGATATTTCCTGGGCTCGACACATCTCACCCACATGACAAGCAAAGGGGATGGCCCCTTGCACGAGTTCACCCGAGGACCATTGATCCCAGGGCCCCGAATTACCTACAATAATAGGATGGTTGGGGAGTCATCCCCGACCTTGAGCCAAAGTCAGCAACTATGGGTGCTAGCCATGTCTTGCAACCCCAGATTTGAGGGGCTTTTTTACTTCCTTCACCCCAAAAGTCATTGCTAAAGTGTTCGGTCTACCCTCTCTAACCTTTCCCCTATATTTTGAGCAGCATGGGCTATGGTACAGGGGGATGGGAGGCTCCTACACCTTGTTGGCCTTGGTAGCCACAGCAAGGGCGAATCAAGGATCCCCAGTCCTCCTTTCCCTACTTAAACCTTTGTTTGAGTTCAAGAATCACCTTTTATGCCCCCTTGTCACCTTTTAATCCACCCTCGTTCCCTTCATCCCTCCTAGCAGGCTCTCTGGTAAGCTGCTTGGTTTAGCTGCCAACTCCTCCTTTTGGGGCATCTCCGCCCAACAGGTCTCGGCAGCATCAGAGACCTACAATGAGTTTGTGAGATGTGCCTGAGGCCAACCAGCCATCACTTGTGGCATACCTACCTTTGACCCTCCTTATCTCCATATTTTCCACTGTTGTGGGTTTCCGAGAGGCAATGTCTTGTGTGCGGGTGACCTAGCTAGGTGATGCACAGGGATGATGCATCCCAGATGTTGATCCCATTGTGATCCACGATGGGCCAAAGAAACAAAGGGCCCAGATCACACAGCCACCCAACACATCCTCTCCCTCATGTTTGACTGGTCAGAGAAGACTAGGGACCCACGTCCAACTGACGGCCGCCCAGCTCTAGCCAATACGAGAGTGCCACATCAGCATGCCTTTGAGGTATATTAATCTCTCTCCCTCACATATATAGTTATATCTTGCAAAATTGATAGAAAATCACTCATAACTCAAATGAGACATATTATATATGAATATTGATCTACTTGACAAGATATATTCAATGAACACTATTTCATAGTCTAAATTCTTTTCTAGCTCTTGCTTTTTCTAAAATGGCATATATTTGTCCTCTTTTGCAAGTGTAATGATGTTCAAGGTGAAACCATGAGCATATAATGACCCCACTTGTTTTTTATGGTCCTAATTATTTACATATCATATCTTGTCATCTTTTATTTGAGCCTTATCAAGCTTTATCCTATTAATGTCTCTTAATCATGAATTGGGTCATGATATATGTATAATTTGGAAATTGATACTAATGATCACTAATTTGATGCTCAACTTGATTATATGAACTCCAGATCATCATTTTTGATAGAATAGTAACTCAATAGGCTTGTGTCACCTAAATGATATATGGATCAATCTTGCTCAGTATTATGACTAAGTGACTTATACATGACATTGAAATGTGACCTAATGTGCATGTAGCTATATTTGAGATATAATCTTGTACAAGTGTCACCCTAATGGTCACACGTGCTACTTTATACATCAAATCAATAACTTATTGATATTTATGACACTTAATCAAGCTTTATCCCTCTTTTACTCTAGGATGACCATCTTGGATGAAAATGACTAAATATGACTAAAATGGATGATATGATGATTAAAACTTCAGTCACATTCAACCTTATGATTTCCCTATTAAGATCCATGGAACCTAAGTTGGGAATCCCTGATCTTGTAAGGATGCTTCACCCTAAGTAAAATGATATACGATCTAGTATGTAGCTTGACAATGAATATTGCATGAATATCAGAGATGTTGAAATCAATCATCATAACATATGGAATTTGGATTAAGTGAAACATCCACCCTAGATGATATGTTTACAATGACCTAAGTCTTGTGATGTTACTCATATCACACTTTATTGTAATTCTAGGATCTCTTTTATGGACTCTTTTCAAAGATCTAATCATGTTGTATAATGCTACGCTTCTCGTATCAAGGTACGATTTATCCGCCTATTAGCCAGACTAGTGGTATTAAAATTGCATGTATGAATGCAGTATAAATGCTTGGTTATATATACTTGTTTGATCTAATGTTCCGTATGAATAATATGTTTTGGTCTGGATTACATATTTTGAACAAACCTAAAATTTAGAGACAATCAAAATTGAGTCATCAGTCATAACTAAATCTTGACTTGGTGATCATGGGAGTCAAATCAATATCGAGATGAGTTATCATTAGTCAAGATATGCAAATCAATATTGAGAGTCATGATTTTGGACAACAAAAGTCATAGGTCCAAAATTTTCGAAGGTAGGGTATAAGATTCCTAATTAAATGATAGGTGGGATCATTCATCCATAAGAAATAATTGAGAAACATTTTGTGATATCAACATCAATTTCATTATCATGGTATTCAAGGTTGATGAATGATATAAAGCAAGGTCTTTCTAGGAACTTAACCGCAAGCTATAGTCAACATCATCATATTTCAAGGTCATCATCAAGTCAAGATTTAGTTATGATTGATGACTCTCAATTTTTATTGTCTCTAAATTTTGAACTATCATATTTCAAGGTCTTGATTACATATATTGAACAAACCTAAAATTTAGAGACAATCAAAATTGAGAGTTATCAATCATAACTAAATATTGACTTGATGATGACCTTGAAATATGATGATGTTGACTATAGCTTGCGGTTAAGTTCCTAGAAAGACCTTGATTTAGATCATTCATCAATCTTGAATACCATGATAATGAAATTGATGTTGATATCATGAAATGTTTCTCAATTGTTTCTTATGGATGAATGATCCCACCTATCATTTAATAAGGAATCGTATACCCTAGCTTTGAAAATTTTGGACCTATGACTTTTGTTGTCCAAAATCATGACTCTCAATATTGATTTGCATATCTTGACTAATGATAACTCATCTCGGTATTGATTTGACTCCCATGATCACCCTATTTGGATCTTAAGATCACCCTTGATATATGATTGATGAGTTTCATGTTCCCACTCTTCAATATACAGATGATGATTATTTTGATATGCTTGATTTATGAATTAGGGATAAGCTCTCATGTGGACTAGGGTGGAACCTTCCATTGATTTTGATACAAAAATCACGATATTGAAACATGATGTTTGTCTCTAATTGTAAAAATATGAAGTATCAATCATGGATGTATAACCCCACCTAGAGTCAGTGTAGAAACTAAAATCCTAAATGTTGGGATTGAAATTCATACTTTACTCTTGAATCAAAGAGATCCATTCATTTGACCTAAATGGTGATCCCTCCAAATTTGTGATCTGATAATGATCTATGTGACTATGCTTGGACTTTGATGTTTGGTTTCTTCATTTTGGAATAATGTTGATGAATGAAGGATTATGATGTTATATCTAGAGTATAATGATGGATATGATATGGAATATGAAGTCATGTGTCCTTTGAGGATTTGCTAAAATTTTGGGGACAAAGTTCCTTTTAAGGTGGGGAGGATGTAACATCCTAGATTTTCTCTCTCCTCCAACTATGCACACTTCAACTCATAATGCACTCATTTTTACCCAATGACCTCCCAAATAATTAATTGGATGTTTAGTAATCACATATTTCTCAATTGTTGAGATATGGTTGACCATTGCAATTTGAATCGCGATTATGCAATGTTGAGTGTGTAATTAACTTTGAGGATGAATGTGAATTTTTGGTTCCAACCGACGTGTTGATATTGATCTAAATCTTTTTCCAATGGATAGAAGAGGAAATTTTTGATCCAATAGTGAAGATTTCACCCAAATCTGAGTTTTGAGGTGAATGTTATGATAAAAGCAAACTCCTTTGATTTCTAGTCTTTTTCACCTTTATGGGCCTCGACAATGCTCTTTCTTGGGATCGTCCCATCTCTCCCGCACGTTGAGAAAAGGTGATGGTGCTTTGTGTGAGTTCACCCAAGGACCATTGATCTAAGGGCCTCAAATTACCCACAATGATATGATGTTTGGGGAGTCATCCCCAACCTTGAGCCAAAGTCAGTGGCTATGGGTGCTAACCATGTCCTGCGACCCCTGATTTGAGGCATTTTTTGACTTACTTCACCCCTAAAGTCATTCTTAAAGTATTTTGCCTACCCTCCCCAACCTTTCCCCTATATTTTGGGCAGAATGGGCTATTGGATAGGGGTATGGAAGGTCCCTACACCTCACCGGCCTTGGTAGCCACAAAGGGCAAATCAAGGAGCATCATTCCTCCTTTCCCTCTATAAACCTTTATTTGAGTTCAAAAGTCCCCTTTTATGCCCCCTTTTCACCTTTTATTCCATCATCATGCCCTTTAACCCTCCTAGTAGGCTCTTTGGTGAGCTTCTTGGTTTAGTGTTGGCGCCAGCTCCTCCTTTTAGGGCATCTCTGCCCAACAGGTCTCGACAGCATCGGAGACCTGCCATGAGCTATGAGATGCACCCGAGGCCAACCGAACATATCCTATGGCGTACCTCTAGCCAATCCTCCTTTTCTCCATCTTCTCCACCACCATCTATTTTTTAGGGGTGGTGTCTTCTGTGTGGGTGACCTCGTGGGGTGACGCACATGGACAATACATCCCAAACGTTGATCCCATTGTGATCCATGATGGGCCAAAGAAACCAAGGGCCCAGATCACATGCCCCCCAACACTTCCCCTCCCTCATGTTTGATTGGTCTGAGCAAACTAGGAGCCCATGTCTAGTTGGTGACCATGTGGGTCTAGCTCCATCCAATAATAGAGCACCACATTAGCATGCCTTTGAGGTATATTAATCTCTCTCCCTCACATATATAACTATATCTTGCAAAATTGATAGAAAATCACTCATAACTCAAAATGAGACATATTACATATGAAAATTGATCTACTCGATGATATCTATTCAAGGAACATTTTTAAGAGCCTAATTTCATATTTATAAAATGGAATTTATTTGTCCTCTTTTGCAAGTTTAATGATGTTCAGTGCCAAACCATGAGCATATAATGACCCCACTTGTTTTTTATGGTCCTAATTAGTAACATATCATGTCCTGTGGTCTTTTATTTGATCTTTATCATGCTTCTTCCTATTAATGACTCTTATTCATGAAATGCATCCAGATATATGTATAATTTAGACATTGATGCTAATGATCACTAATTTGATACTCAACTTGATTATATAAACTCCAAATCATCATTTTTGATCTAGAGAAATAACTCTACATTCTTTGGTAACCTAAATGATATATGGATCAATCTTGCTCACTATTATGAAAAAGTGACTTATACATGACATTGAAATGTGACCTAATGTGCATGTTTCTATATTTGAGACTAATCTTGTACAAATATCACCCCTAATGGTCACATATGCTACTTTATGCATCAAATCAGTAATGCAACGACCCCACTTCCTGGTAACCCCAATTAAGGAAGACCAAGAAGTCAGAGCCTCTATCCCAAAATAGAATCAATGGTTTAGCAAATAATCAAAAATAATTAATAAATTATACCAAATACTAAGCTTAAAACAGGATAAAAATTACTTTTCACATACCTTTCAAAAATAGGAATTTGGAACTTCTACCCACTGTAGAGTTCTATCTAACTAAATCCTCCTTTATGATTTAACTTTACTCTTCAAAAGTTCCACTTTACTATTTGTCCAATTTAGATATTCCTAAAATGTCGACAAACAAAACGTCAGTCAGTATAATGAATTATACTGGTATGTGGGGGAACCAAAATCTTGCATCTATTTGTAACAACATAATGCAATCACATTATTTCTTAATAGATTAAAATTTATGTATTAAGCATAACTACTCAATCCCTACATATCCTTGCCTCTGTGGTGTCCCTGCAGTGGACATGGATACTACCTCTCTCATATGGTATATCTCAAATAACCCCTATGATCCTACCTTACAGGTAGACCATGACCTAGGGATGTGTAGTCGTATGGTCCTACCCAAGGGTAGACCAACACATTGACTCATGATAACCTGATGATCCTACCCCAAGGGTATACCATGTACTAGGTCATCCATATCATCATCAAATCTACATAGGAGGACTAGGATCTGAGCTAGTTATTCACATATAATTATGGTGATAACCACAGTCACTTTATAGTTGCATGAAATAAAAGTCAACCAAGCAGTTATTTCCAAGCAATCGATAAAACCTTAGAAATCATCGTGAATATAGAGTGATTAGTCATAAGCATAACCACATACCTGATTTGGAGTCTCAAATATAAGCAAGATATCCAATCCAATCAAGATGTCCAATCAAGCAAGACAGGCAACCAATCAAGCAAACTTGATCCTAAAAATATGTGTAACACCTAATTGTTACCATCACATCCCAAATAACTCCTTATTGACTTGGGACACCTTTATAAGGTTTCTAAGTCTCATTAGGATTCATTGGGGCTTCTTATATCAATTTCTCAAACTTTATCCTTTTTAGGTCAACAAACCCTAAAATAGCTTTTCTAATCATAAAAATCCTAATTGCTCAAATTATCCATATTAAGGATCATTATTCTCAAATTGACTTGTAACAACATATCTATGTCTTATTCATAGATTTGCACAATTAGAACCATTAAAACTCATAATTATCAAAATTAGGGTTTCTAGGCCCATTAATGCATATTCATGTACATGGAACCCTAAATTAAGCCAATTATGCATAAAGATCATCTTTTTAGACCTAATTCTCTCTTTTATTAACAACAAGTTAGTATTTGCTCATAATATCCAAAGAACATTATTAGATCTAATCTTCATCAATTCTTAGGTTTTTTCATCAACTAAACCATTAAAGATGATATCTTTATATCCTTTTTGAATTGTAAGAAGAATCAGGCTTCCATTATGTTTTTAATGGATTCCTTACATTTTTTTGATCAACTTTCATGTATAGTATTATTTCATCCAAGTTACTAGTAATTCGTTAGGATTTTCACAAAATATCTTACCCTTGGCCAATAGCAAAGCACCACATCATCCTTTTGATCTTTTATTCCCCCTTTTCCATGTGGGCCAGACCAGCCAATGGGCTTCAGCCAAGTCTGCACCTTGCTCCATGTGAACAGGATGTAGGCCTTGCATGAAAGACCGACGTCACCCTCACCTTGGTGACCCTGGGTTAGGTTATGCTCGGGGCAAAAGGGTCAAATGTTGTGGAGTCTTCTTCTACCTCGCGACCTCACTCACGCGTAGGATAGAGACTACCCATGGTCAACATCAGGGTTGACTTCGCACCCTTGTCCCTCAAACCACAAAGCAAAGAGTCATTTACCTTCTCTAGGCCTTGGCAAACTCATCCCCTCTCCTAATTCCTTTAGGGGTGAGGGAAAATGATGGGACAAGCAGGTATAGCCTTCCACCTTCCTGCGATGAGTAGGATGGATCCAGTTGTAGTCTCTGACACAATAAGATGACACGAACACTAAGCAATGTCAGAGAGAGTACCCTATAGCGTTGATGGCTTCGGAGGAATCCATCACCCTATATATATAGGCATGGGACTCCATCGTGGAGCTTCCCAGTCCTATCAAATTAGGGAAACTGGGGGGAGTCTCCAAACCCCTAAAAACTTTGGATAGGGTGAATCAAGAGAGCATCCTAGACTCAATGGGAAGGTTCCCATCGCCACTCATGCATCTGAGTGTGAGAAAAACGAAGATGGAACTTCTCCAGTTCCCACTTTTTCTTAGGTTTGAGGTGTTGATCCCATACCATCAGATCGTTAGATCAACGGTCCTGATTATCTACATCATTCCTTATCCAAAAATATATCCTAGATATATTGAGACATTTAATGCAAATTAATTGGTAATGATTCACTTTAGGATTATTTCTAAAATCCATATCTCTTATCTCGTTAATCCTTTTGCTTCCAAATTTTAGAGCAAAGCCCATGATGACTTAATCTACTTGTGTGCCAAGTTTGGGACTTAAATTAGAAAGTATGAGGGACCTTTCTTCATAAGAAAGTTATCACTTTATTAAGGCATATTTTATGCATATTTTCTCTCTCCTATTCTTTTATTCTTTTTATTTGGATTCCTTTTACCATTAGAAACCTTGTGGATTTGAAAACTCATCCAAGATGATTCAATCATACATATTTCCACATTTATTTCTCATATTTTCATTATTATCTCAATTTCTTTTCCTATTTATGCATTTTATGATTTCCTTCAATTTTCTTTCTTTTTTTATCATATTGGACTTAGTAACTTATTAGGGTCCACGTAATCATACAAATAAAGGAAATACTATCAAATAAATCCACTTTTTACACATAAATCATACAATTTCCATAAACATACATTATGTTGGAGAAATTGTATCTCAAACCATATAAACCCAAAAATTGGGGTTGTAAAATCCTTCCCCTCTTATAGGAATTGTGCCCTCAAAATTCCACTAAACATTCAAACAATTCAGGATAAGACTTGTCCATGTCCGTCATTGGCTCCCATGTGGCTTCATCCTTTCCATGGTGCTTCCAAAGAACCTTTATCATCTTCTATTCTTAACTCCTGAGCTCTCTCTCACCTCAGTATCTCATACCCTCATAGGTGACTCAGGGTAAGTTAGCCTCCCTTGGAGTTCAATAGGTTCAATGCTCAACACATGGCTCGGGTACCTCACATAGTACTTTAGATCGGACACATGGAACACATCATACATCATATTATCCTAAGGGGTAAGGCTAAACATAAGCAACTCCACCAATCCATATCAAATGGACCCATGTATTGGGGACTTAGCTTTCTCAGCAATAGCTCATAGGGGTCGGGTTTTCATAACACATGTTCACCCTTAGTGAATTGCATGTTAGTCTACTCTGCATCAGCTCACGACTCTTGTCACTCCTGGGTTTCTCAGCCATTTCTCAATCAAAGTGACTTCACCTACATACATTATGGTCTCTCTGACTTTCACAAGGTCCTCTCATCAACATCATCCTAATGAAGCAGTGTCTGACACAGCCTCCTTTAAAGAGCTTCTTACATTTCGATGGTGGCTATCATAACAAGCAAACTCTACTAGGAGCAGGAACTTCTCCCACAAACCACCCTGAATGAGCACACATGCTCTCATCGGGTCTTGCCCATTAATGCATATTCATGTACATGGAACCCTAAATTAAGCCAATTATGCATAAGGATCATCTTTTTAGACCTAATTCTCTCTTTTATTAAAAAATAAGTTAGTATTGTTCATAATATCCAAAGAACATTATTAGATCTAATCTTCATCAATTCTTAGGGTTTTTCATCAATTAAACCATTAAAGATGATATATTTATATCTTTTTTGAATTGCAATAAGAATCGGGCTTCCACTATATTTTTAATGGATTCCTTGCATTTTTTTGATCAACTTTCATATACAGCATTATTTCATCTGAGTTACTAGTAATTCGTTAGGATTTTCACAAAATATCTTACCCTTGGCCAATAGAAAAGCGTCACATCATATTTTTGATCTTTTATTCCCCCTTTTCCATGCAGGCCAGACCACCCAATGGGATTCGACCATGTTTGTGCCTTGCTCCACGCAAACAAGACCCAGGCCTTGCATGAAAAACTAACATCACCCTTGCCTTGGTGACCTTGGGTTAGGTTACGCTCAGGGAAAAAGGGTCAAATGTCACGGAGTCTTCTTCTACCTCACGACCTCCCTCACACGTAGGATAGGGCTGACCTATGGTCAACACCAGGGTTGACTTCGTGCCCTTATGCCTCAAACCACAAAGCAAAGAGTCATTTACATTCTCCAGGCCTTAGAAAACTCATCCTCGCTCCTAATTCCTTCAGAGTGAGGGAAAATGATGGGTCGAGCAGGTATGGACTTTTGCCCTCTAGCGACAAGTAGGATGGATCTAGTTGCAGTCTCTGATGCAATTAGATGACGTGAACGCTAATCAATGTTGGGGAGAGTACCATGTGGCATTGATGGCTTCAGAGGAATCCATCACCCTATATATATATATATATATATATATATATATATATATATGTGTGTGTGTGTGTGTGTGTGTGTGTGTGTGTGTGTGTGTGTGTGTGTGTGTGTGTGTGTGTGTGTGTGTGTGTGTGTGGGACTCCAGTGTGGAGCTTCCCAGTTCTATCAAATTAGGGAAACTGAGGGGAGTCCTCCAAACCCCTACAAACTTGGGATACAGTGAATTGGGAGAGCATCCTGGACTCAATGGGAAGGTTCCCATCGCCACTCATGCATCTGAGTGCGAGAAAATCGAAGATGGAACTTCTCCAGTTCCCACTCTGCCTCAGGTTTGAGGCATTGATCCCACACCATCAGATCATTAGATCAACAGTCTTGATTATCCACATCATTCCTTATCTAAAAATATAACATGGATATATTGCGACATTTAATGCAAATTAATTGGTAATGATTTACTTTAGGATTATTTCTAAAATCCATATCTCTTAACTCGTTAGTCCTTTTGCTTCCAAATTTTAGAGCAAAGTCCATGATGACTTAATCTACTTGTGTGCCAAGTTTGGGACTCAAATTAGAAAGTATGAGGGGCCTTTCTTCATAAGAAAGTTATCACTTATTAAGGCATATTTTATGCATATTTTCTCTCTCCTATTCATTTATTCTCTTTATTTGGATTCCTTTTACCATTTGAAACCTTGCGGATTCAAAATCTCATCCAAGATGATTCAATCATAAATATTTTCACATTTATTTCTCATAGTTTCATTATTATCTCAATTTCTTTTCCTATTTATGCATTATTTGATTTCCTTCAATTTTCTTTCTCTTTTTATCATATTGGACTCACTAACTTATTAGGTCCAATAAATCATACATTTAAAGGAAATACTATCAAAGAAATCCACTTATTACACATAAATCATATGAATTCCATAAGCATACATTATGTTGGAGAAATTGCATATCAAACCATATAAACCCAAAAATTGGGGTTGTAACACGTAACTTGTTGAAATTTATGACACTTAATAAACTTGTATCCCTCTTGTACTCTAGGATGACCATATTTCATGAAAATGACTAAATATGACTTAAATGGATGATATGATGATTAAGATTTTAGTCATATTCAATCTTATGATTTCCCTATTAAGATTCATGAAACCTAAGTTGGAAATCCCTAATCTTCAAAGGATTTTTCACCCTAAGTAAAATTATATATAATCTAGTATGTATCTTGATGATGAATATTGCATGAATATTAGAGATGTCAAAATCAATCATCACAATATCTGCAACCTATATTAAGTGAAACATCCACCCTAGATGATATATTTAATATGACCTAAATCTTGTGATGTTAATCATATCACACTTTCTTGTAATGTCAGGATATTTTTGGTGGACTCTTTTCAAAGATCCAATCATGTTGTAAAATGCTAGTTTTCTCGTATCAAGGTACGCTTTATCCTCTTATTGACCAGACTAGTGGTATTGAAATTGCATGTGTGTATGTAGTATAAAATGCTTGGCTATATATACTTGTTTGAGATACTATTCCCTATGACTACTATGTTTTGATCTTGATTACATATGTTGAACAAACTTGAAAACATAATTATAGATGTCTATTATACACCCTTGTGTACCTGCTTGTATTCTCAAGATAAGGACACAATACTGGGTGTCCTACTTGAGTTGTCAGGATAGGGAAGACCATGTTGATACAAAGGTTAGCTCTTGGAGACGGCCTTGAGGTCCCTTGCGAATAGGGTTAACTCTTGAAGTTTATTATTGTAATCCCTCATGTTGAATTAGGGTATCTAATCTTGAGCACCTTCACGGATCCCTTCTTTTGAGAAGTTGGTCAAAGGCCTCATGATATTGTTGGTATAACAGAAATGAGCATAAAACATGATTACATGTTAATAAGAGAGTCTTTGAATGTTTTTGCTTCATTTATTGTTATTACATTATGCTTTCTTCTAGCAATATATGTTCTTAAACATATGATTTTATATGTTTGTACAGTGTACTCAACACAGTTGTGCTGATGTGTACCCATTTTATGATTTTAGGTAACATGTAATCTATGAATCTCTAATGATGAGAAAAGCTTCCACACTTATGATAATCTACTCATACTTTTATGATCTATATAATAATATGAAAATGGAATACACATGATTGATATATGAGACCTAAGATCTTGCAAGGTATTTGTTTAGAATTCTTTTATGCTTTCTTTTTTCATACCTTAGTTGTTGTTTGTGGTTTTATTCATACATATGTTATATAATCTATCTTACAGATGGATGCTTGGGTCCTGTTGCCTTTGGCTTTCTATACATTAAAAGTGAGGATTTAGATAACAAACAGTTTCATGATAGATGGTATCAGAGCAATCGTATATCATCTATGTGTGTTTAATAGCCCACTTACTCGTATAAACCTTGGGAAAACCTAAGTCCATAATGGTGAAGCTGAGGTGTCTAGGTAGGTCACTACATGGAGGCTGATGCACCTCCTATCCACTAATTATGGTGCTGAGGTCTCCCTTGTATACCTATGTGGCTGAAGTTAATCCAAGATGGGATTAAGGATTTTTTCCTAAAGAGCATAGAGAGTCTTCTATCATCTCACCTCTTCATTAAGGACTAACCAAAAACACCAATTAGATGATGATTAGATAGCCTCTGATTTCCTTATATGATCTCTCTTGAGACAATTAACCACCTGATCTCTCGATTATGGGTAGTCTATGGGAAAAAAATTCAAATAAATTGGTAAAAGTCGATTAAACATGATAATGATGCAATGATCTAATCCTAATTTGAATTTTAATTATTTTTAATGAAAGTACTCTTGAAGATAAGCACTCATGTGTAACATCTCAGATCATGTGAGCTTGATTTTATCAAATATGAATTGTGTGCTTCCTATGTTTGAGATAAATGATAATGATCCTTAATATGATGAAATAAGGAGAATTCATGTTTTATACCTCTTTGTTGATGAGGTCCCTATTGAAGTACAGGTTGTCCCTATTGTTGTTTAAACCCCAAACATAATTAAGCAAACATTTCCCATATTTGATATGTATCATGATCATGCTTTGAAATGACTATGACTTTGGACTCTAAAAATCATGATATAAGACTTTGATACAAGAGGCAAAATCCCCTATTGATTATAATGCCTCATTGTTAAACTCAATTTGGAATAATATGACAAACGTGAGATCTTGATCATACTCAATAATGCTCAAAATGTTGAAAGATCCCATATGGACTACTCTATTTTTTAGTATACCCCTTGTTCTTAATTATGAAGAGAATGTAACAATATTATGACCTCAAATATATGGAATCTCAAATTATGGTTGTTCTATTATGATAAATGATCTTTTATCTCATGACCTTGTGAAATAAATTGATAATTTATGCTCTTCCTGATTTTATAGACTTAATATGTAACGACCCCGCCTCCCGGTAACCCCCATTTAAGGGAGACCCGAAGGACAGAGCCGTTATTCAATTTTAGGATCAAACGTTCGACAAATAATCAATAACAATTAATAAACTTTACCAACTAAACCAAAAACTAGTATAAAATAAAACTTCTCTTACCTTGGAAAAAGCGGGATTTCTAAACTTCTATCCGTGAAGATGCTAAACTTATCTATTTTTCTCGACTTAAGGTTAGCCTAGAAACCTCAACTTCTTCTAGCTTCCAGCTAAACTAGGTAGCTATATCTCAATCAGAGCATTCATTACCACTTCTTAGCCTTAGATGTTAGGTATTGTTGAGGACATACACCTCCATGTATTATACGTATCATCTCATCTCAAACTCTAAGTTTTTCTTCATCAAGAAACTCTGAGCTCATACTAATGGTGATCAAACTCAACCTTGTATCACTTGCAAAAACCACATAGCTCATGCTAAAAACATCCTTATAAGATGACTACCTTATCTCTCTTAGTGTTTGTAAACCATCCCTGTATTATTCCTTCCACAAAGGTATGTTATCATCTCTATCCTCATATCTTGTAGCAACGTTCCAACTTACCTCATCTTTATCCTTGGTTTATGGTATGCGTACTGTCCTATCTCTCCCTCCCATAACAAGAAGAAATAAACATTTGGTGGCCGTCCAAATACAGAGTTCTTCCCATTCCAGGAGTAGAGATGGTACATCCCACCTTGCCAGTACACCTTTAAAACTAAGTTGAAACGTGCAACTTATGTCTCTACTTCTCAGTCATCTTGATATCAAAGTTAGTTTCATGGAAAATTGGTCTCGAACCTATTTGGGTCACCACACAATCCTTGGTCACCTCCTCTAGGTCTGTAGGGTGCTGGCACTTTTGGGGTCATCCCTTTTCCCTTATGCATCCAGAGAGTGCCCTACTCATCTGCCCTTTGGGTCCCATGAGTTCATGAAGGTGATCAATCTCCTAACCCATGGCCTTCAGACAATGATAGTTGTTACCTCTCGACCCTATGGTCATGTGCAACTAGGGAATTAGGAAACTCCTTCTTCCATCGGTCTTATCCCTACCTGACCCTAGGATAGACTTAGGATTCCATTATAGTACATGTTCGACTTAGAACCTTATCCAAGCATTCATCATCTCTCTCCACATTCTTGACTGACTTTCATCCCTTCATAGGGGTCAAGGCATCCTGCCTACCTTGGACAGGCCCCATACCGGTTACCACCATGGTAACACATCCACATGCACATAGAGATGGTTATCTATGGGCCTACAGGTTCATTCTCATTCCATGTACTTTCACTTAGCTTCTCCAGATCCCATGGGACTTCTTTAGGTTACCACAAAACCAGCAAAACTGGTATACACCCTACCAAAGGGTCCCTATCCCAGGATGGGAGGAAACTACAACTCTTGACAGCTAGGTCACAACCGCCCCTAGGGTTTACATTCACATGAACATGCCTAACCCAACAGCTACCAAGGCACAAGCAGATCACCTATTAAACCATTCTAGGTCACACTTGTTCTCATCCTTAACATTAGACTAGTTTAGCTGTGAGGGGTTCATCAAACCTACCTTCAACTTAAGGGGTTTCCCTTTTCCTATGAACATGAAGAGTGCCATACTCGAAACTATAGAGACTCAATTCTCATCATGAGCATTAGGTACACCACTTCCCCTCTTCGGACAGGAACCCTAGGTTCACCTTTGGATATCCAACTACATGCCATGTACTCCCATGATCCTTTTATATGAGCAACACCTCAGAGTTGAGTCCTCCTCAAGGACATTCAACTAGGTATAAAACCTCACAGCAGGGTACTTAAACCTCCTCAGGGTCTAAGGCACTCTTTATCTCATCCAGTAGGTAACCACTTATACCCTGGGTACTAGAAGGATCGTCCTCTCTCTAGGGTTTGGTTCCTCTAAAGGCAACCAAGATATCATCAGCCTCCAGGGATCAAGCATAAGGCAACTACTATCATCCACTTAGGTCGCATCATTCTCGACTCCCCACTACTCCTCAAGTTTCGGGGTTTTAGGCTTCCAACCTCCCTGTTGGGGTTCTGCTTCCTCTCTCTAGAGCTAATTCCACTTCCAACCATACTTACTAGAGGTCCCTTCTCCATGAAGGCTCATGCTCACAAGCATACCCCTATGTGGTTGAAGCCTATTCTCCACTCATGTTTGGCTCAAGAGCATCCATACCCCTTTCATAAGCCATCCATCATGAACTCTTAACCAGGGTCTCATCAAGCTATACCCTACTGGTCATATTCTTTTCAGGAATTATGTGATGATTGAGTTACTTGCTTGGATCTGTTGATTGGCTTGATTGTATATACATGAAGTATATGTTGAATAATCTGCATGACTCATCAAATTAGGTATGTGGTTAATTATAAATAACCGCTTTAGTTTTCCGATGGATTTTCGGATGTTTAATCGCATTGAATGCAACTAAACTGTTTGGATGTTCATATTGCAAACTATAATGTGGCTATGACTATCACAAAGGATATATGCCTACAAACTCAGATCCTGGTTCTCTCTGTGGCATTATAGCTAACCTAGTACATGGTTGCCTATGGGTAGGTCCATCAGGTTAGAGAAAGACCTAGTACATGGCTACCTATTGGGTAGGTCCATCAGGTCTATGGATGACCTAGTACATGGCTACCTATTGGGTAGGTCCATCAGGTCTATGGATGACTTAGTACATGGCTACCATTGAGGGAGGACCATCAAGTCACATTGAGTTAGATATTGGGCTATCTTTGGGTAGTGCCATGCAACTCTATTACCTAAAAGAGAGGTGGTATCCATGTCCACTGCAGGGACAGCCCAGAGTTCGAGAATATGTATGGATTGAGTTGTATGGTTTAAAATGTAATCTTGATTGTTAAACGATTAATTGAATGATTATATTGTTAACCTAGTTGAACATTATCTGTTTCCTATACATACCAGCTTCAGCTGACCGTCGTTTTATTTGTCGGCGATTTAGGCACAAATCACAAAAGTACAAACAGTAAAGCGACATATTGGAAATTCAAGAATTAAAGAACAAGGGGGAATTAGTTAGAATAGTTCCGCTGAGGTTAGAAGTTTAGTTTGTTCCAAATTTTTCAAAGGTATGCAAAGAAAAATTTTATTACCATTTTTCAGTATAGTCTATTAAAATTTAATAATTGTTTGTGGTTATATGTCGAACCTTTGATCTGGAGTTTATGGGTGCGGCTTCAACCTCTTGGTCTCCCTTAATTGGGGGTAACCAAAAGGTGGGGTCGTAACATAATACCTAATGACCAATGAGGACAAATGTTCTAGAATTAGAGTGGTATTTGGTTTCATAACTCCCCTAACCTAGGTCACATCCATATTATGATTGACTCTAAATTTTCATCTTGTTGATTATTTAGAGTTTTGAAAGGTAAACCCTTCCACACAATTTTAATGTCTTGACCTAATTCTCTAATAGATCAAATCATATGATGATATTGTACCTTGATATTGAATCTCAACTTGATAATGATCTTAGTATTTGATGATGTTGACTATAGCTTGCAGTTAGGTTCCTAGAAAGACCTAGGTTTAGATCATTCATCAACCTTAAATACAATGATAATGAAATTGATGTTGATATCACAAAACGTTGCTCGATTGTTTCTTATGGATGAATGATCCCACCTATCATCTGGACCTATGACTTTTTTTGTCCAAAATCATGACTCTCGATATTGATTTGCAAATCTTGACTAATGATAACTCATCTCGATATTGATTCGAGTCACATGATCACCCTATTTGGATCTCTTGGGATCACCCTTGATATATGATTTTTGACTTTCATGTTCCCACTCTTGAATATATAGATGATGATTATGTTGATTCATTGGATTTATGAATTAGGGATAAGATCTCATGTGGACTAGGGTGGGACCTTCCATTGATTTTGTTACAAAAATCACAATATTGAAATAGGATGTTTGTCTAATAGTTGAAATATGAAATATGAATCATGGATGTATAACCCCACCTACAGTAAATGCAGAAGCTAAAACCCTAAATGTTGGGATTGAAAGTCATACTTTACTCTTGAATCAAAGAGCCCCATTCGTTCGACCTAAATGGTGATCCCTCCAAATTTGTGATCTAATAATGATCTATGTGACTATGCTTGGACGTTGATGTTTGGTTTATTGATTTTAGAATAATGTTGATGAATGAAGGATGATGATGTTATATGTGGAGTATAATGATGGATATGAAATGGAATATGAAGTCTTGTGTCCTTTGAGGATTTGCTTTAATTTTGGGGACTAAAATCCTTTTAAGGTGGGGAGGATGGAACATCCTGGATTTTATCTCTACTCCAACTATGCACACTTCGACTCATAATGCACTCAGTTTGACTCAATGACCTTCGAAATCATTAATTGGATGTTTAGTAATCACATATTGCTCAATTGTTGAGATATGGTTGACGATTGCAATTTTGAGCTCAATTATGCAATGTTGAGTGCTTAATTAACTTTTAGGATGGATTTAAATTTTTTGATCTACACAACATGATGATCTTGATATAAATCTTTGTCCAGTGGATAGAAGAGGAATTTTTTGATCCAATGGTGAAGATTCCACCCAAATCTGTGATTTAAGGTGAAAGCTATGATTGAAATAAATTCCTTTGATTTCTAGTATATTTTCAGTCTTTTTCTCCTTGATGGGCCTCGACAATGCTTTTTCTTGGGCTTGACCCATCTCACCTGCACGCCACATAAAGGTGATGGCCTCTTGCATGAGTTCACCAGACGACCATTGATCCAAGGGCCGCAAATTACCCACAGTGATAGGATGGTTGGGGAGTCATCCCCAACCTTGATCTAAAGTCAATAGCTATGGGTGCTAGCCACATCCGGCGACCCAGGATTTGAGGGGCTTTTTTACTTCCTTTCCCCCTAAAGTAGTTGCTAAAGTCTTCAACATACCCTCCCTGATCTATCCCCTATATTTCGAGTAGGATGGGCTATGGGATAGGGGGTGGGAGGCCCCTACACCTCGCCAGCCTTGGTAGCCATGGCAAGGTAAAATCAAGGAGCCACAGTCCTCCTTTCCCTCTATAAACCCTTATTTTAGTTTGAGAATCCACTTGTATGCCCCCTTGTCACATTTTATTCCACCCTAGTGCCCTTTCTGCCTCCTTTCAGGCTCTCTGATGAGCTGCTTTCTTTAGCACCACCGCCAGCTCCTCCTTTTGGGGCATCTCCGCCCAATAGGTCTCGAAAGCATCGGAGACATGCCATGAGTTTGTGAGATGCGCCCGAGGTCAAATGGCCATCTCATGTAGCATACCTCCTGATGATCCTCCTTCTCTCCCTATTATCCACTACATCTGCTACCACAAGGTAGTGTCTTACGTGTGGGTGACCTAGATGGGTGACACACATTAATGATGCATCCCATACATCGATCCCATTGTGATCTATGATGGGCCAAAGAAACCAAGAGCCTAGATTGTGCGGCCCTTCAACACTTCCTCTCCCTACCATTTGATTGTTCATAGTATTAGACCAAAGACCCACGTCTAGCTGGCGGCCGCATGGGTACGGATCTAGCCGAAAAGAGAGTTCCACATTAGCATGCCTTTGAGGTATATTTTTTTTGAAGACACTGCCTTTCATTCATATAAAATCATGGTACAAAGAATGCATCATCTTCAACTGTAGATTTCCATCTTGTAGGCAGCGAAGACCAATGCCTAACTTGACTAGCTAAATCTAATGCCTCCTTTGCAATCAGGTGGGCCACCGAGTTGTAAGTCCTTTTAACATGGACAAAACGAACAGAATGAAAGGAAGAAACAAGAAGACAAATATCTTCAGCCAACATCCCTACGTAGCCCGGCCTTTTCTTCACGTCCCTCAAGGCGTTGATCAGGTTCAATGAGTCTGAGCATAAAACCAAGTTGGTTTCATTATCCAGCACCATCCGTGTGACATGCACTCCTTCCCTAGCTTCCATGGCTTCCGCTATGTCTGAGGTCCACTCCGCCCGCACTTTCCTTTGTGTTGCGCCCACAAAGATGCCCCTACCTTCCCACACCACAACCCCCAATCCGCAACCTTCTTCTCCCCTAGTCACAGCATTGACATGCAGCCATGACCAGCTGTTGTCTATGCCCATCTTGTCAAGAGTGTCTGCCTTTGTCACCCTTACGCCCACATTGTTCGTTCGGTCCACCATCCCGTTGTTGCTGTGTGCTGCTCCCCCACCTCCATTTGTCTTTCGGTATTCGGCTAACATGGCCCTATAAGACTATAGGATTGGGCAGGGGTAAGGTTCTTCATCCTTGAAGATCTTATTGTTTCGGCAGGTCCATATCGTCCACCAAACATCTATAAGTTCATCCAGTTCTTCCATCATACAGCTATCCCAAAGAGCAAGCAAATCATCATGCAAGTTGCCTCCCGAGTCCAGGCATATCGAGCTATCCAACCAGCTTATCTTTTTCACTATTTCTGCTCCCGTGCACTGTCCGAGCATATGCTGAATAGTTTCTTCATTTGTTGCACATATTGGGCAAGTGCCATCTGCCGTGACATATCTATCGTATAACCTCCCTTTAGTTGTTAAGCTTCCTGATGCCAGTTTCCACAGGAAATGAGATAGCTTTGGGGGCCATTTCCTATTCCATATAAATTTCCACAACTCATGAGGAACTTGTCTATCTCGCCTGTGCATGCCCCTGCTCCCTAACATTCCCAACCAATAAGCTGACCACACCGTGAACATCCCATCCTTTTTTGGCCACCAAAAAACATTATCCTCAATCTCCCTGTTAGACAAAGGAATAGTCATAATCCTTGCAGCCACCTCCCTGGGAAACACCTCCAGTAGTTTATCCACATTACACTCTCGACTAATGTCCCCCATCAAGTCGCTCACCATGCATAGCCTCAGATCAGCATCTTCTCTAGCCACCACTATGTCAACGTACTCCGCATCAAACCACCTATCAGCCCAGATATTTATGCTTTTTCCGTTTCCAACTCGCCTCATGACTCCCTCCATAAATAACACTTTTCCCCCCATAAGTTGTGCCATATGTAACTCAGGATTAGGACAGGGCATGCCTGAAGAATAGTGATGTTTGGACAGTACTTTGCTTTCAAGAACCTTGTCGCCAATGTCTCCGGTTTGGTATAGAGCCTCAATAGTTGTCTGGCGAGCAACGCCTGGTTGAAGACCGCCATATCTCTAAAGCCCATGCCTCCTTCTCTTTTTTATTTGCACAAACCCACCCAACAGACCCATGAGATCTTCCTCTCCCCTGCTCTCACTCCCCATCAGAAGTGTGCCACCATAGAGTTCAGTTCATCAATAAGACCTACCGATAGTTGAAAAATACTCATGACGTATGTCGAGATCGCCTGAACCACTACCTTGATGAGAACTTCTTTCCCCAACTTTCAAAGTAACTTCTCCTTCCACCCTTGTAGCTTGACGCCCACCCTCTCCTTTATATATTTGAACACCTTTTTCTTTGACCTCCCCATAGCCATAGGGAGACCCAAGTAGGATGCATGCCTATCCACCTCCTTCACCCCTAAGATATCTTGTAGCTCATCTCTTTTGCACCTTGGTATCTTCTTGCTAAAAGCAATTTCAGACTAGGAGAGATTAACTTTTTGACTTGATGCCTGCTCGTACTGGCTGACAATTTCAGCTATTTTTAGGCATTCATTCCTTGTCCCTCTAGCAAACAATATATTATCATATGTAAAAAAACAAGTGTGAGATCCAAGGGGGCCCCCGGCAGATGCTCATACCATGGATGGTATTCACATTTACCGCAAGGTTGAGGAGGGTGGAAAAAGCATCAGCACAAAGAATAAAAAGATAGGGAGAAAGCGGGTCACCCTGGCATAATGCTCATGAAGGCTAGAAGGTGTTTGATCTTTCCCCATTGGCTGTGAAAGTGTGAGAGACTGAGGAAACACAATCTAATACCCTATCCCTCCATCTACCACTGAAGCCAAACTTCCCTAAGATTCCTTCCAGAAATCCCCATTCAACTTTGTCGTACGCTTTCATCATATCAAGCTTCAAAGCAATATGCCCCTTCTTTCCCCCTTTACCTCCCTTCATAGAATGGAAACACTCGTATGTAATAACAGCATTATCCGTAATCATTCTGCCCGGCACAAATGCACTTTGATTTTCAGATATGATCATATCTATGTATGGCTTCAACCTGTTCGTCAAAACCTTGGTAGCAATTTTGTATATGACATTACACATACTGATAGGCATGAAATCAGCTACAACTTTCAGCTTCTTTATCTTTGGGATTAGGACCACCAATGTATTGTTGAAACCCTGAATCGAGTGCTCTCCTTTCCACCAACTTTTTATGTAATTAGCCATGTCTTTCCCTATCACATTCCAGAATTTTTGATAAAACATGGGCTTCAACCCATCTGGCCCTGGCGCCTTGTTTGGGTGCATTTGGAAGACCACCTCTTTGATTTCCTCCTCACTCATATCAGCCTCAAGTGCCCCTACCATGACCCCATTAATTTTATTTTCCACCCCTGCCATAGCCGCCTCCATGCCCACTGTCTGTCCTGCCTGGAAAAGCTTCTGGAAAAAATGTCAATGATGCCCTGGATATCCTTATCCTCCGTCCTCCATATGTCATTGTCATCCTTCAATCCCACAATGTTGTTCTTCTTCTGTCTCTGTGAAGCTTTATGATGAAAGTAAGCAGTGTTCTTATCATCTTCCTTCATTTCCATTACCCTTGCTCTAGCATACCAGTAGGACTCGTAATCGCGGTGAAGTTGTTCCAGTTCTTTAGCCAGTTCCTCACATCTTTGGAGTGTCCTCCCATCAGGCCATTTCTTTTGTTCTTCCCCAAGAAGTATTTACATTTTCTTTATTTTATTTTTTAAAGTACCAAACTTCACAGTAGCCCATTTCGTTAAGTCCCCACTCACTCTACTCAGTCTATCTTTCAGATCCGCTGTCTCAGATGAATCCCAAGTTGTAGCCACCGTCCGCTTACAACCCTCATCAAAAAGCCACATAGGTTGAAAATGGAACCTTTTCTGACTCCTCTTTCTGTTCTCCTCTCCCACCACTGCATGAAGAACAATAGGAGCATGATCTGACTGATAGAAAGGAAGGTGATGTACCCAACTGCCCCTACATGTGCAGCGCCAATCCTCACTGACAAGGAATCTATCAAGCCTTTCTTCCACCAAAGTATTCTCAGTGACCCCTCTCCGCCATGTGAAGATATTACCAGAAAAACTAATGTCAAGAAGAGCACAATCATCAATGACTTCCCGGAAAGCCTTCATGTATCTATCAGGCTTCTTTGGACCTCCTCTCTTCTCTTCATTATTTTTGATCTCATTCAAAACACCAAAGAACACTACCTTGTCCACTCCCTTGTTCACAACCTACCTCATCAACTCCCATGTCCTGTACTTTTCTGCATGTGCCAACCATCCATATATGTCGCACGCTAGCCACTTTGTGTCAGTCTTCTCATCATCAATCATGCATTCCACATGCCTGGATGAGTAACCTGTGATACCCACGTTGACCCCCCCTCCACCAGAAACCCATGCCACCCGCTCTGCCATTACTAGACACACACAAACCCACACTTCCTTTTGATTTTTTCTAGCAATTTATCTTCTAACATAGTCTCCATAAGGAACACTATGTCGGGCCTCTCACCCCAACACAATGATCGGAGTGCATTTTCCACTGTCGAGCGACCCAGACCCTGGCAGTTCCAGCTCAGGAGTTTTATTGTTGTTCATGGGGTTGGGTTGGCCCAACGCCCGCTACTTGGTGGTGTACACCCAAAGAAGATTCTTCCTCCCCCCATGCTATTTATAGATACATTCCTTGCTTTCTTTGTCTGCTTTCCTATCATATACTCATGCCCATCAGATTTGAATGGTACCACAGCCTGGGCGTTCATCACCTCTGGATCCCTGCCTTGCTTTGATGCCCCCATCCTCGTTGTCACCTTGCCTACCCGTGTGAGTTATTTTCCTGGACACTGGAAGTCCTCCTCCTATAGATCTTGTACTTTTAGATCTGAGCCTCGGTCTCTTCTCCACCTTTGCTTTCCTCCACTGTTGCTCGAGTGCCTCCCCTTCCTTCCCCGGGAACATCAGCGGGTCATCCGGCAATGACACCTTTGTCACCTTCATCCCTGGTTTAACTGGCATCACTCGACCCACCCCTTCCTCCATGGGCGGCATCATCTACTGCTCCCCAACTTTCCCCTCTTCCCCACACCCGACCCCTTCCTCTCTCAGCCCCACCTCCCATGCCCTCACCTTACGCAACTCCTCCACCCTCTCCCTCATGATGCTCCTCTTCTCAATGCTCATGTGTTTGCCTGCCTCCTGTTGTGTCCTTCTCGCCGACATCAAGAGACCCCCCTCCTCCTGAACCCGCATACCCCCACTTTGAGGCTCCTACCTTTGAGGGTTCATGTTCAACAGTGCTTCCTTGTTGTACATGTGCTTCTGCACCCACGATGTCTGCTGCGTAACGACTACAGGTGATGACTCCCCACTGTCCTCCATGCCATCCCGTGCCTCCCTCTTCCCTAGGACATCCATCGTCCGCCCCTCTTCCTTCTGCTTAAAATCTTCATTATCCACGTTGTGTGCCCCATCATCTCTCTGGGTCGATGCCCGCGATGCAGCCGTCAACGTTGTGTTAGACGTTGCTGATCTTGTTCCGCTGTGTGTATGGAAGAGTACCTTTCACGTCCTCAAGTTTGACCCACCTAGGAATTCCTCCTCCATTGTCAATCTTGGCCGCCGCGGTGAGGCTTTGAGCCATGACCCCCATCCCCGATGGTTCATTCCTTCCTCATCAAAGTCCCTGCAATCCTTGTTGATGTGCCCCATCTTTTCACAGATGAAGCAAAATGATGGCAACCTCTCATACTTCAAATCGATCTCCATGATCATTCCATCACTCGCTCGGACCTTCTGTATGCACTTGATGGGCTTGTTGACATCGATCCCCACTCAAACGCACACTGATGTCTCCCATCCCAGTGCATTATAGTCCAGCTTTATCACACGCCCTATTTTCTCTGCCATCATTCAGATTGTCATCTCTGTGCGAAGCCCTAGGGGAACATTGTATAACCTGACCTAGAAATGGCATTCATTGAAGCAGATCATCCCCGGCTGATCCATCGGGTCCACCTCCTTTATGAGAAGCATCCTATTATCGAAATTCCAAGGACCTCCTTCAATGAACTTCTGCTTATCCTTCCAGTGGGTGAATTGGATAGAGAATGTAGTAGCATCGATCGACCTAAATAAGACACCTCTTGAGAGTCCCCATGCCTGTGCTAGGGTTTTCTTCATAGCCCTGAAATTGTAGGATCGGTCCGTATGTAGACGCCCGATCAGAGCCAGCTCTACGTGATCCGGGACTCCACACGCCTCCTCCGCCATGATCTCAAAAACCTCATGCTCTTCATCCGTGATCCTGAGTCTCTCACACTGGTCTGCCAAAGCCTCTGCCATGTTGAGAGCCCTAGTCATAGCCCTGAGTGGGATCAAACACCCATAGCCGCACTTGGACCTACAAGAGAAAGAAAGACGGATGGCCCACTTAGGGGGGTAGCTACCACCGCCGCAACCCTAGTCACCTACGTGCGTCGCCGCAGAGATGACTGGGATCACTCCATGGTAGAGTCTACTTATTGTTCCTTCTTTTTTCCTTTGAGGTATATTAATCTCTCTCACACACATATATAGCTATATCTTGCAAAATTGATAGAAAATCACTTGTAACTCAAAATGAGACATATTATATATAAAAATTGATCTAATTGATGAGATCTGTTCAATTAACATTGTTTTGGATGCTAATTCTTTTTATATCTCATGTTATTTTGAAAGTGGAATATATGTGTCCTCTTTTTCAAGTTTAATGATGTTCAATGCCAAATCATGAGCATATAATTACCCCACTAGTTTTTATGGTTCTAATCAGTAAAATATCATGTATTGTGGTTTTTTATTCAATCCTTATCATGCTTTGTCCTATAAATGACTCTTATTCATGAAATGCATCATGATATATATATAATTTGGACATTGATGCTAATGATCACTAATTTGATGCTCAACTTGATTATATGAACTCAAAATCATCATGTTTGATCAAGATCGGTAAATCTAGATGCTTTGGCCACATAAATGATATATGGATCAATCTTTCTCGCTATTATGATTAAGTGACTTATACATGACATTGAAATGATGCCTAATGTGCATGTTGCTATATTTGAGATATAATCTTATACAAATGTCACCCTAATTGTCATACATGCTACTTTATGCATCAAATTAGTAATTTGTTGATATTGATGACACTTGATTAAGGTTTATCCCTCTTGTACTCTAGGATGACCATATTTCATTAAAATGATTAAATATGACTTAAATGGATGATATGATGATTAAGACTTCAGTCATATTCAATCTTATGATTTCCCTATTAAGATCCATGAAACCTAAGTTGGAAATCCCAAATATTGCAAGGATGCTTTACCCTAAGTAAAATGATATATGATCTAGTATGTATCTTGATGATGAATATTGCATGAATATTAGAGATGTCAAAATCAATCATCATAATATATGGAACTTAGATTAAGTCAAACATCCACCCTAGATGATATGTTTAAGATGACCTAAGTCTTGTGATCTTAATCATATCACACTTGCTTGTAATGTCAGATCTCTCTAATGGAATCTTTTCAAAGATCTAATCATTTTGTATAATGCTAGTTTTCTTGTATCAATGTACGATTTATCCTCCTATTGGCCAGACTAGTGGTATTGAAATTGCATGTATGTATGTAGTATAAATGATTGGCTATATATGCTTGTTTTAGCTATTGTTCCCTATGACTACTATGTTTTGGTATTGATTACATATGTTGAACAAACTTGAAAACATAATGGTAGATTTCAATTATACACCCTTGTGTACCTACCTGTATTCTCGGGGAAAGGACACAAGACTAGGTGTCCTACTTGAGTTGTCATGATAGGGTAGAACATTTTGATAAAAGGGCCAGCTCTTGGTGATGGCCTTGAGATCCCTTGCAAATAGGAAGTTTATTCTTGTACTCCCTCGTGTTGAATTAGGGTAGCTAATCTTGAGCACCCTCACAGATCCCTTCTTATGAGAAGCTGGTCAAAGGCCTTATGATATTGTTGGTATAATGGAAAAGAACATAAAGCACACTTACATGTTAATAAGAGAGACTTTGAATGTTGTTTCTTCATTTCTTATTATTACATTATTCTTTTGTCGAGCAATATGTGTTCTTAAACCTATGATTTTATATGTTTGCACTGTGTACTCAGCATAGTTGTGTTGATGCGTACCCATTTTATGATTGTAGGTAATAGGTACGTTATGAATCTCTAATGATGATCAATGCTTATGCACTTATGAAAATCTACTCATACTCTGATGATATGCAAATGGATTACACATGATTGATATATGGGACCTAAGATCTTGTCAGGTATTAGTTTAGCATTCTTTTATGCTTTCTTGTCTCATACCTTAATCAGTGTTTGTGGCTTTATTCATGCATATGTTATGTGATTTATCTTACAGGTTGACGTTTGGCTACTCTTGCCTTTGTCTTTCTAGTCATTAGGAGTGAGGATTTGGGTAACAAATGGTTTTGTGAAAGGCGCTCTATTCCTTCGCGAGAACAGAGTCTTGCTCATGCAACACAATAAGAGGGAGGGGGAGTGGGGCGAATGGTGTTTTGGTTGCCAGACTGGGTTGCAGCTAACGAACCACGGTCTAGTGTGGCTCATATGAACCAGGTCACCTACATCATTGGAGAGGAAGGCACAAGACCCTCTATACAATGTATTTGTGACCTAGAGGCTCACAGGCCAATAGGAAGGCACCGTCTGGCCTTGCTACCAAGGTATAATTCTTTTTATAAAGCTAATCTCACAAAAGTCATAGAAATTAGTAGGAACATTCAAATATAGGAAAATTATATATCAAATTAATTGTAAAATTCTTAGAATTTAAATACGACATTTTAAGTACCTAATTTTGATTCCTATTCAAAAAAATAGCGCCAATATCTATTTAAGTCATGAGTAAAGCACATAAACACCAAATTTGCATCTTAATCATGTTAAAAACATTAAAAGTTGTTCTTATATGATACTGTGTGATCTTGTTGTGTAAGATGATAATGATGATAAGATAATTAAGGTATCTAAAATATGATAATCATTAGTAAGTGATTTTGGGTATAAAAAACCCTAGTTTTAATAAATAGGTGGTTAATCATGCTAAACATGTTTTTGTGTGATGTAATCGGGTAATGTGGAATATAATGGTGATTTAACATGAAAAATCCATAATGATGATAATTAGAGTTTCTACAATAAATCACCATGTATATGAGAATAAGGGTTTTGACGTTAAAAGTGATAGCTTTAATGAATTCGAATAATCCAAGTAATCATAATGAAAGGATAAGACTGACATAATGATTACGGTTCACCTAATGATTAATAAGTGTGTTGGAATTAGGGTTTCACCCTTATTCCTTGACTAAACCCTAAAACCCTATAGTAGGACCGAGTAGGGTTTAATGTGATTAATATTATTGATGACACTTTAAGATTCATATACGTGTAGATTTAAATTTATTGTTTGATTTTCTTGCTTGATTGGATAGTATGCTTAATGACTACAAGATCCACATGGTTCTACAAAAGGTATGTGGTTACGCTTATGACTACTTGACTTAATCGACTTCCATGGTTTTTGAGATTTTCCCACATTGAATGCAGATAGGTTGTTGGCTTTTTATTTAATTCATACCATCTTTAAAGCCATTATGATTATCACATTATATAAGTATAACTTGCTCAACTATCTCTAATGGATGTAAGTGATACATGTGGTATGTAAGGCCTATCACTATGGTGATTAATGATTAGTCCTAGATGAGATGATCACCTCGGGCCAATAGAGACTATGTATGAACTATCACTATGGTGATTGGTGATCTAGCCAAGAAAAAAAGATCATCTCGGGCTAAGAGAACCTATGTATGAATTGTGACTATGGTGATTGGTGATCAGGTCAAGGCCTATGTATGATGTGTCCACTGTAGGGACTAAACCCTAGAGAGAGGGCTCCCCACATGAATACTCTAGAGAGGGAGTGTTCCATAGAGATTAAGTTGAGAAGTTAGGAAGAAAATGCAAGCTCAATTTTTGTAATCACAATTGTTGCTATGGCTGACTATATTGTCACACCTACATGTGAATATTTTGATTCCCCCGCATACTAGTATATCTCGATATAATGACTGTGTTTTTTATTCATGATGTTTTAGGTACATGAAAAATCTAAAGATGCTTAGAGACATGATAAGATGAAATGACATGAAGACATTAATCTATATAAAGAGGATTAGCTAGACACTTCTTTTCTATGTACAGTTTAATGATAAAAATTCCATTTAACTCTATAGAAGAGAATTTTGTAAACATTATCTGAAATAATGGAAATTATTTTCTATTTTATATTGTTTGGTAAAACTTGGATCCTTGGAAAAAAAATTAGGTAATGACTCTCAACTTTAAGGCCTTCCTTAATTGGGGTTTTCCAAAAAGTGAGGTTGTCATAGGAAAGGCTCAATATGGAAACTAAATAACAACAGGAACTAAACCAAACAACTATGCACACAATCCATAGGGGTTTTGGCCATAACCACACATACATACACCACCAAAACACTTTTAGGGAAACGTGTATAGATTATATATATATATATATATATTTATATTTATATTTATATTTATATTTATATTTATATATATATATATATATTTATTTATTTATTTATTTATTTATTTATATGTATGGGATCGCCTGTGGTATTTAATTGGATATGCACATTAATCATTTTAATATTCATATGTATGAAATAAAATAAATCCGACCACATTAAATTAAATCTCCGATATATCGTAAATTGACATGGCTCTAATACCATTGTTGGGGAACATGGACAATAGAAAATGCAACAGACACAAAAAAGAATGTCCATGTTCACTTATCAACAGATCGTGTAAACAATGATGTATCTAGGAAAGAGGATAGAAATAAGTATACATGGTCCTAGAAAAAGTTCAACGACTACTCTTGCTTGGTGATGTGTACTCTTTACAAGGCACACACAAACAACTGGTGACAATGGCCTCTTGGTGCAACACCACAGATGGTTGTGGTTGACCTCCTAGCCTGGCAGAAACTATCTCCATGCCTCTATGTAGTCCACGTGAACCACTAGGAACTCCACATTGTGCTACCACAGCCAAGAGGAAGGAGCTTCCTATTCGAACATCAACTTGCTAGCGTTGACTTGCTCTCCCTTGTTGTCTCTCCCTTGTGGTCTCTCCCTTTATGGGTAAGACTTGCTCGGGCTCTCACGTTACCACAATTGTGAGAGGACAATAATTGTTAGAGCTTATTGTTATATCTCCTAAAAGCCTTAACTATCCCTCTATTTATAGGAGGTCCAGGGTCAAGGTTTCCATATCAACTAGGAGTCAAAGAGACAAATTTTCATGAATTTCTATCTATTGTGAATCATAAATTTGTCAGTTCATTTCTTAATCTATCAGTTTGTATGTGAAATGGTCATTTCAACACTTGAACCGGTCGGTTCACATGTGAATCAGTCGATTCAACACTTGAACTGGTTGGTTCACATGTGAATCGGTCAATTCAACACTTGAATAGGTCAGTTCACTATATTTCTTGTTCACAAACATATTCGATTTTCAATGTGATTATTAATGTTCAACATGACATCAACATCAACCCTTGATCCAGTCATATTGATTACTAAATCGGGTGATTCACAATTTGAACCAGTCATTTCACATTTCGAACTGGATGGTTTATTTCTGAACTGGCCATTTCACATTCTAAAATGGTCGGTTCATTTCCAAATCGGTCATTTTAGATTTAGGATCAGCCAATGTACAACCAATGTTGTTTAAATTAAATACCTAAACACTTTAGTAATCAATTTAAACCATATTCATGAGTAAACTCCTTTTCCAGGTGCATTCTATGTGTGTGACCCTATAGGTCCCAAACGACATTGGCAGTGAATGCACAAAACCAATTTATGACATCACAAGCAATGAGCTCTATCTAGAAGCACATCATTTCTACCCAAGTAATAGAAAAGTTGGAAAACAACTTTGACCTACAATCTGTGATTAGTGTTACAGTGATTGTATAGTTCCTTTGTCTCTAGGATCTATATTGAACTCGAGGCATGTAATCACCATCCTCTCAATGTTCAATCCATGTTTCTTGAACTAGAGCAGAGTGTTGAGATATATATGACATCAATATCACATAGTAACTCACATGAGCATGGACATGCATTACTCATTCTTGCTTATCAAGTGACCAAGATATCAAACTCTTATAGGAGAGACAAATCCCATCTACATCACTCACAATCAATCCCCATGTGTCACAATGTACCTGAGCACCGCCTTTATGGCAACCCTTATTCAAGGTTATGTGGAGTGATGTCAAAGTTCACTGAACGACATGTCATGAGTGCAGTGATTTTAGGTCTAAGAACTACTATCACTATGAGATCTGATTTTGACTACCATTTCATGGTCTCCGTGTACCACTCAAAAATGGGTTTGGTCAGTACATTTCTCTCTAACAAGTACATATGTGCTTGGTTTAATTTCACATATCATGACTAATGAGATTATGTCATCAACCAACACATTCTAGTCTTATGTATTACTATTGTCTATTTTGCTTCTAGAGTAACATCTGACTATGGACATAACAAGAATGTAGGTACTCTTATCATACATAAGGTCTCATTGTTTAGATCCTCATCTTGAAGACATATGTCATTGAGTATCATCATTCTTTAGACATTTATTATGTTACATCATTATCTCATAATTAAAAAAGATAGAATTAATAGAATTGCCTTTATTATTATTAAATCAACTACATCATGCCACATTACAATCATCACATGATTGGGTATCTAGGCATACATGCCAACACTCATATCCTCACACCAGTGAGGGGTTAGAAGAGAGGAGAGAGAGAGGAGATATAAGAATAACAAAAAAAATCAACATGCAAAATGATGTTAGTGATATTAAAATTGAATAGATGATCATCAATCTTGGGTGTTCATATCCTCATACCAATGAGGGGATGGAAAGGTGGAAGGAAAGAGGTAACTATATGGTTGTTATACCCAAAATACCTTTCTTTTATATTGTTGAGAGTGGGGGTGGACTTCTCCTATATTTTATCTCATGGGTAGAGAGATGGGAAAGGATATACCTAGGGGTTTGAGTCACAAAAGGATAGATTGAGGTTGGATATATCTCAAAATGTTAGCATGGAAGCCTCCCACCAAGCTCTCTCTTACCTACCTCAATGCCTGAAATCCTAGCCCTCACAATTGGGTCACCAACAAACGATTTGATGACCAAACTTCTCGGATATCTCTCACCAGGGATCAGGAAAAACTCTAGCCCATGTAAATGGTGGTTGGGGATATATTTATAGTGGTTGTGCATAGGGTTAGGATTCAGTTCGGAAGTCTGTAAGGCATATGATATCTAAGGGGGCACACATTAAGTGGATACCCTTCCTGTAGAGCCTTGTGATGTGTTAACACAATATCAGTGAATTTGTCAATGTAGGGGTTATGGGGAGTGTGGGTCACACTCGATATGGGAGCCCCCACTTATGGAGTCTTTTGTATGTGTTTTGAATCTGGTTTCATTTTCTCTATCAAAGGCGAAAACTTGGAGAGAATTACTATTGTCACCCGCTCCCCTTCTAGGGGGCTTGTGTGCATGAAGGTGAGGTGTCTAGTGGGTGGGTGTCAGATGGGTGCCCTGCCCAATTTTAGCCTCTTGAGGCACAACAGTTAGGTTTCACTGCATGGAATGGAGTTAAAAATCTTGTATTGGGTGATAATTGGCCTATAATCTATTGTCTACTCCAGTCAATAGCCTTCCTTCTAATGGAAACTTTAATATCTGAATTGGGCTTAATGAACTCTAATGTTAGGAGATATAGTGTCATTTCTTTCTACTTCATCAGTCAAAATAATCGTATCAATTTTTGAATCACAAATATTGTTCGAACTCTCATTGTAAGTTGGATATGTTGAGTGTTGCATTTGAATCATCTTTTTGGAACCTGACATCCCTCGGGACGATTTTAATAGATCAATATGTTTGTGTTGCTTTCTCTCACTCCAGGCAAACTTCTAGTGCCATATGGTTAGATTTTAGTGACTATGGTTACACCCACAGTGAATCGATGTGTCTAATCGGATTTTGAAATTTGATCATATATCTACATTTTATGCTTCCATCATTTGGATTAACACTTGACATTATCTCACTCATTTGTCTCGTCAACTAGATCACTGATACTAAAAAAGGGAGTGTCAACAATATGCAAAAGTGTAACTAGCATAGTATTATTTCACATGCGGGACATGGTTAACACACTACCCTTATAAACCCCTACTGTTAAGTAATAATTGTCATACATAACTAAAAATGGTCTCATAAAGTCAGGTGCCCACACAACCAATGATCAACTCAACCCCTTCTTAAAAGTCTCATAGAAAGCAAGGAGAAATCTTTAAATAAAACTAAACATCCTTCATCAGAAAATGTTTGGGGTTGTCTTTAAAGGTCTTTGATAAAGTATATGTAGGAACTCACATGATTGATAAAGTATATGTAGGACCTCACATGACCAAAGAAAGATATAATATATTTCATGTAGGATGGTGGGGACAAGATAGAAACCATTTTTACTTTGTCTTTGTCAACTTGAATGCCACTATGTGGGACCTTGTGGTTGAACTATACATTCTCAACCCATGAAATGACTTTTCTCCCCACTACTAACAAAACTAACTTCAATATAATATTTCAAAGCCATAACTTCTTTACCAAGTTTTGAAACCAAATCAAATGTTGTAGGAAGTCACCAAAGGTGTTCCCAAACATAGAGAAATCAGCAATAAACTCTTTAAGGAACTTCTCTATTATACCTAAAAAGATGGATATCATGCATCATTGGAAGGTGTAGGAAGTGTTTCATAGTCTAAATGGAATCCATATGCCAGAAAAGGTACCCACTCCACATGCAAAAACTAATCATCTCATGGTCTTACAGGTGGACTACATTAAGAAGTAACTAGAGATTCCATTTAAGGATCATATCGATGAGTTCCTTGCAAGCCTCTCAAAAATATGACAAACGGGAGAGGTAAGTACTCTTTAGAAGTCATATCGTTGATTTTCTCACAATTTACATACATACTCCACTTTATGGTCTCACAAGTGGGAACAAGGTCATTGTTGGCATTAATCAACAATCAAACCATCCTTCTTGGAAACCACATGATATGATTCACCCATCTATCATGAAATCATTTTTAACTCAAATCCAAACTCCAAATGACTAGTAAGTCAATGGGAGAATGGGCCCTATCGTCCATCCCTAGCATGGTAATATTCAAAGAGCAAATGTGGAAGCGTAAAATGCTTATCATACTTGAACAAATAGCAAAATAAAGGCACCTATATAATCTCAATATTCAACAAATATAATTAAGTAACATTGTTTATTACATGATTCAAATTACATATTGAAGAGTGCAATTATACAAGTCTTCTCATGTAATAACCTCAATTTTTAGCGTCCCTCGATTAAGGAAAGACCTTAAAGTTGAGAGCCATTACCTAAAATTACCAAGATCCAAATTTTAACAAATAAGAAATATATACCAAATAATTTCCATTATTTCACAAATATTGTTTACAAATGTTTAATGTTGCTCACTATTGATGAATTTCTAACAAGATAACTATTACGAGAAGAAGTGTCTAACCAGTCCTCCATTATTTGCCTTTAATGTTTTCAAATGAGTTCATATGGTTCATCATGTCCTGATATCTTCATATCTTGCATTTTCCTAAAACAACGTGGATCAGTATATTGCTATATTGTGTACATGGGGTGCACGCAAAAGTGTGTAAGTACTATAACAACATATAACCAATCAATTACTTGAAAATAAGTACTAAAATTTCATTACATATTCTAACCCACAATTGATATGTTATCTTGGGTGTGATCATTGTCCCTAACAGGGATTGTGTGCATCACCCCTCGATGCTTGTCATCCTAGGGTTCAGAATATGATATTGTATCTTACGTGATACTCATAGTGGAATTATAGTTGAACAGAATGTAAATAAACACCCATCAACTTATTTCAACAATCTTCGAGAAATCCTTGAACAAACACTAGAAATTGATTTTGCAAGAATTCATAATCATAACCACTTACCTCAATGTAGAACCATGTAGATATCATGCAGTATACACTTCAAGTACTTTAAGCATATCATCCAATCAAACAAGAAACGATGGATCCAAGAAATCAGCATTAAATGGCATGTATGTATATCCTAAAGTGTCACCATCACATCATTCAAATAAAATCGTACTTGGTTCCTAATCTATGGTTTAGGATTTTCTCTGATTTGGATAAGTAATAAGGGTACAAACCCTAGTTCCATCACATATTAAACATTAGGTGAAACCCTAATCATCAGATATAGTATATACTTGCATTATGATCATTTAGATTCAATTATGTGCACTAACACCATAAAAAGTTATGATCTTTGGTTTCAAAACCCTAGTTATACATATGTACGGTTATTCACTTTAGAAACCCTAATTATCATTATTGTGATCATGATCATCTTATATTACCATTATACTAAACAATATTAGATTAAATGACATAATAACAGTTTTCATATATGCAACATCATAATACCCGGATATGGGGTTTCCTTACATTGATACCTTATTAATCATGTATCCAATGTACTTTTGAAATCCAAAGCATAACTAGAGTCAAAAAATATTTACTTGGGATCTTCTCATTTTTCTAATAAATTTGATATATGGTTATAAAATCATCGGGTCTACTAGATATTTATTAGAATATTCACAAAATAATCTTTTATTAGCCATTATTTAATTATAGATTGACACGTCAGCAAATAATTGGCTAGCAAAAGATTATCTTGTAAATATTCTAGTAAATAGATGGTAGACACGATAATATCAAAACCATATATTAAATTGCTTAGAAAAAAGAGTAGATCCTAAATAAAATACTTTTAGACTCTAATTACACTTCATATTTCAAAAGTATATTGGTTACATGATTAATAAGGATTTGAAACAAGGAAATCCCAAATACGAGTATTAAGGTGTTTCATATATGGAAAATGTTATTTTTTCATTTAATCTAATATTTTTTAATATAATATCTAAGATTATTGTGATCATAATGATGTTAATTAGGGTTTCTAAAGTGGATAACCATACATATGTATAATTGGGATTTTGAAACCAAAGATTATAACTTGTTATGTTGCTAGTACACATGATTCAATCTAATTGATCATAATGCAAGTATATGATAGATCTAAGAATTAGGGGGTTCACCTAATGTTTAATATGTGATGGAACTAGGCTGTGTACCCTTATTCCTTATCAAAACTCGAGAAAACCATGAACCCTATATTAGGACCTAAGTAGGGTTTTATTTGAGTAATGTGATGGTGACACTTTAATATATACATACATGCATATTTAATGTTGATTGCTTGGATCCATCATTGTTTGCTTGATTGGATGATATGCTTAAAAGTACTTGAAGTATATTTGCATGATATCTACATGGTTCTACATTGAGATATGTGGTTATGATTATGAATACTCGCAATATCGATTGTCAGTGTTTGCCGAGGATTTCTTGAAGTTTGTTGAGATAAATTGATGGGTATATTTTTACATTATTTTCAACTATAATGCCACTATCAGTATCACATAAGATAAGATGTCATATTCTAAACCCTAAGCCAACATGCATCAAGGGGTGATGCACACAATCCCTGGATGGGATAGTGATCACACCTAAGATAACATATCGATCGTGGGTTAGAATATGTAATGAAATTTCTCATTCTTATTTGCAAGTAACTGATTGCTTATATGTTGTTATAGTAATGCACACTTTGGCATGCACCCCACATACACAATATAGCAATATATTGATCTGAGTTTTGTTTCACACCATTTTAGGAAAATGCAAGATATGAAGTTATCAAGACATGATGAACCACATGAACTCCTGTGAAGACATTAAAGCTAAGTAAAAGAGTATTAGTTAGATACTTCTTATCATAATAGTTCTCAGGTTAGAAATTCATGTAATTCACCAAGAGTGAGCAACATTACACTTTTGTAACAATATTTGTGAAATGATGGAAATTATTCTATTATTTGTTATTTGTTAAAATATGGATCTTGGCCATTTTAGGTAATGGATTTCAACTTTAAGGTCTTTCCTGAATTGGAGGACACTGAAAACTGAGGTCGTTACAGCTCATGTACACTATCTAGGATCTTACAACAAGTAAACGTGAACACTGTTCACCAACCATCAACTCACAAGCTAACTCTGAACCTAAAACATGTGTGAAACAAGCGTGTCAACACACAAGGTGTCGAGTATAAGGCAGAAAGATACATATATATGGTTTGCATAAATAAAAAGATTTACATAAGTAAAGGAACAAGAATGAATAAATTAAGTACTTAGGAAAATGAGAAACCATGTCTAATCTTATGTAACTCTAATTATACTAACAAAATCATATATCATAAGGTCTTTGACTAGCTTCCCATTGGAAGGGTTCGTGAGGTGCCTAAGGATCCATGCCATTAGCTAGTTTGTTTATCTACATGGTCTGCCCTATCTTGCAAACTCAAGTAGGATGCCTGGTCTTGTGTCCTTACCCCAGGAATGTTGGGAAATATGACATAAGATATGGTAGCGGAAACAAAAAAAATACTAGTCATAATTTCTTAAACAATAGATTGCATCAAACTATGACATGGTAAAGAGGGTTTCTAGGTATATATTTGGTCCTGGAGCAAGTCAAATGACTATTCCTTGATGCAGCGTGCTACTTCCTCGAGTTGCACCTGGATAGTTGTCGGCGGTGGCCTCTTGGTTGGACACTACAGGCACCAATTGGCGACGTCCTCCTATTGGGGCAAACACCTCCTCACCTTTAGAGTACTTCATGCAGACCAGAGGGAACTCAAGTCATTCTAGATGAATGGACAGGAAGGAGTTGTCCCTTTTAGTCAACGTTCTAGCATCAACCTTCTCTCCCTATTATCTCTCCCTTGATATTCCTCCCTTTGACTAGTAGAACTTACTCGAGATCTCTTAGTTACTACAACTAGAGAAGACAACAATTGTCAGAGCTTCTTATTGTATCTGGGAAGCCCCAGTACCCATCTATTTATAGGAGGGTTGGGGTCATGATTTCAAGATCAATCAGGAGCCAAAGAGATGGAATTTCATGAATTTTCCAAAACCTGCAAATCATCAATCATTTGGTTCACCAGTGAACGGTTCATACATGAATGATTGGTTCAACCCTTGAATTGTTTGTTTCACTATGTTTCCTATTTACAATTGTTTTGCCAATTAATATTCAATTCATGTACAACATGACGTCAACATCAATCCTTGATCCAATCTCATTGATCTACCAAATGGGTGGTTCACAACCTAAGCTGACCGGATCATACACCTAAATTGATCAGTTCACTTGTTGAACTGATCATTTCAAAGTGCAGATTGCCAATGTTGTTTAAGTTGAATACCTAACACTTTACTAATCAAGTTTAAACATCATTCATGAACAAACTCCTATTCCAAGTGCATTCCTATGTCTGTGACCCTATAGGTTCCAAGTTATGTTGGTAATGAATGTCCACAATTAAATATGACATCACAAGCAATGATTAGTATCTAGCAAGACATCATTGCTACCCAAGTAATTCAGAAATCTGGAGAACAACTTCAACCTACAATCCATGATTGGTGTTATAATGATTGTATAGTTCCTTTGTCTCTTATATCCAGATTGAGCTTGAGGCATGGAATCTATTCGTAAGGTATGCCCGTAGAGCCAATCATATGATGATTGACATGGCATAATTACCTAAAAGGATTTGATTAATAATACCATAAATATATAAAAGGAAAGATTCCAATTCATCCATTTCACTCACTTATGAGATAATGAGGACAGAGAGTAAATGTCTAGAGAATTATATTACTCAATGGCATATGTTGTAAAGTTCCTATCCTTGTGATGAAATCATACGAATGTTAATAGTACATATACATATTCTCATCATGTCCATGATCAGTTGTTATTATGGAAGGTTGATAGACAACAATAGCACATAAGATCGGAGTGTGAGTTGGTTGATGAATAAATCTCATTAGTCATGATATGACCATATCAAATCAAGTGTATCAAACAAACCCACCTTGAGAGTGACACATGGTTTTGTGGTCACATTCATCTCTCATAGTGAAGGTGGTGATTTTGATTCGTAGACTTAACATCACTGCACTCGTCACATGTCACTGGGTATGCTTTGACATCATCAAATGCAGTCCTGAAACATGGGTTGTTATAACGGTGATGATTGGGTGACTTTGACACATGGGGATAGACTGTGAGTGGTAGATATGGGATTTGTCCCTCCTATTGGAGTATGATATTGTAGCCAATTAATTAGAGAGACTGGGAAACAGATGTACATGTGAATCCATATATGATATTGAGGTCACATTATCTCAGACAGACTGCTCTTAGTTCAAGAAACATGGATTGAATGTTGAGAGGATGACCAACCAAGCCTTGAGTTCATCCTAGATATCAGAGATAAAGGAATTATACAATCACTGCAACACCTTACACATATTGTAGGTTGAAGTTGTTCTCCAACTTTCCATTTCACTTGGGTAGCACTGATGTGTGACTAGGCACCACTCTTTGCTTGTGATGACATACGCTAGTTTTGGACATTCACTACCAATGTGATATGGAACCTATAGGGTCACACACATAGGAACTCATCTAGAAGAGGAGTTTGATCTTGAACGATGGTTAGATTGATTACTAAAGTGTTTAGGAATTCAATTCACATAATTGATTGCTTGAATGGCTGACCAAGTCTACCAAACAACCATCTCACTGAGTGAGATGGCCGTTTGGGCAGCCATACGGGAGTCGCCTATAGGTGAGATGGACATTTGGTGTTCAGGTTGATCGAAGATCAATTTGGCTAAGTTTTACCCTTGAACCGATAGGTTCAAAATGATTGACTTGACCGGTTCATCTCAACTCACCAGACGAACGTTTGGGTGAGTGAGACGGGCATCTCACTGGTGTGAGATGGATCAGATGGGATGAACAAAAGTTTTGTAGTTTTCCCAAACTCGTTTCAATTGCATATACTTAGGGTGCAAGTAAATTAATGTGTGACATTAATTAGGAAATGATTTGCCAATTCATATCTGACTGGGAAAGTGTGAAACAACCATCTCGTGTCCCAGACGATCGTCTCACTTAGCAAAATGACCGTCTCGCATGTGATATGACCGTCTCAGCTTACAAGACGAATGATTTGGCTGACGCAAGTTGTGAAACTTCTAGAATTGTTGCTAAAATTCAAGATCTTCTGGTCTTTTCCAATCCCACTTTAGTCCCACATTGGTTGGGGACTGGGAACCTTGACCCTAACTGTAACTTCCTAGGATTTGAGGCCTCAGATAAAATGATCTTATAAGGAATGATTTGACTACCTATATCATCAAGGTGTACCTCCTTTTCTGGGAGCCCATCACTAAAGAACTCCATAGTTAAGCGTGCTTAGCTTGGAGCAGTACTAGGATGGCTAACCAGTTGGGAGGTTGACCCCGTCTTACGTGTGAGTGATGACAAAGTTCATAGTTAAGGCTAGTGGTGGTCTGTGTGGCCACTCGTCATTCTTGAAACTCAACTAGAGCCTAGGGCAGTGGGCCCAGGTGTTACAAATGGTATTAGAGCCATAACACCTCCAGTAGGTGGGGCCCACATGGGCATGTGGCATGCCAGTTGTAACGACCCCACCTCTCGGTAACCCCCAATCATGGGAGACCAAGAGGTCATAGATGCTATCCCAATATTTCAGGATTCATGGTTTGACATTTAATCAAAAATAATTATCAAATTCTACTACTACTAAATTGAAAAGTTAGAATAAAATAAAAAATGTTGCATACCTTATAAAATTTGGATCTAGACTTCTATCCACAGAGAATGTATATCTAACTAATCCTCCTTGAACAGTTTAATTGTATCTTCACATATTTCAATTTACTGTGTGTCCATTTTCAGAATTGTACCTAAAACGCTGACAAACAAAATGGCGGTCAGTATATTGCTATATTGGTATGTGGGGGTCAATCACAAGATCAAAAATCATTTCTAACAACCTAAATATAGCAAATAATTGATTAACAATCCAAATTACACTTTCAATGTGACTTCTCAACTACTTTTTCCCTAAACCCTGGATTACCCTCTCTTAGGGTTTTGTCCTTGCAAGGGACATAAGGCCACCTTCTCCATCCTGAGCTTGGTGCCTGGGGTCACCTCTCGAGGTGCCCAATGGTCTTCCCTCTGGGGCTTGACCAAATCAGACCATCCCTCCAGGGCTTGGTCTTGCAACATACATCGGGTGGCATGTAGGTTCGAGAAGCACATCCATATTTAATTGTGATATTCATAGGGACTTTATAGGATTGCAGAATTGAACATCCAATAGTTTAGGTTGTAATCAATCAAGAAACACTTGGGAAACACCGTGAAACTAAAGGCGATTATTCATAAAGTAACCACATACCTGTTCAGTAGAATCAACAAGCTACTAGTAATCCAAGCACGAAAGTGTCCAGGCTAGCAGTTCAATCCACATACACAAGCAAGAACCCTGAAAAGTACATATAGTCTATTAACTATTCACTTCCTCATATTCTATTCATTTGAACTCACTTCCTAAGGTTTCCTACTTCCTTTTAGGGTTTCATTAGGGTTCATCTTCATTACTGACACTATAAACTCTAAAACAACAAACTAATCACAAACCCTAACTAGCTTGTTATATTCTTCCTAACAGGCTTAGGATCAACTCATAATTACACTATTCCACGGAATCTCGAATTAATCGTGTTAATCGTCATTTTTACCTTAAATTAGGGTTTCTATGTGCATTATCATATATTCATGTGTAAAACCTTAAAACAAGCAATTTGTTATCTAATATCTGGTTCAAATCTCACTTTGCCCCTCATCAGGTTACTACTACTCTAATTAACCCATTAAGACCTTAGATTTGATCTCTAATCTTAATTAGGGTTTTTAACCAAATTTTAATGCATCATTTGATCAACTTTAGGCACTTTTTGGATTTAGAAATGAAATCAGACTTTAATAACATTTTTAACAGATCATTCACAATTTTCTAATCAACTTTCATATATAAAGTTTCCTCATTCAATCTTCGTATAATTTTCTATGATTTTTACCAATATTAGAGCTTTTAGATCCATTTAAGTACTTCATACACATGGGACCCTGAATCAAGCCAATTAAACATAAAGATCACACTTTCTGACCTAACTATTCTTTTATTAACAGGAAGTTCATTTCCAACTCTAATTATTCATAAATCATCATTTGATTCATTTATCATTAAGCTTTAGGGTTTTGCATTGATGAAATCATTAAAGATGATGACTTTGCATACTTTTCAAATTCAAGAAGTTCCAGGACTTGAATCTATTTTTAATGGTTTCTACATAATTTTTTGATCAATTTTCATATAAAGTTCACTTTATTCCGATCACCCTAGCATTAGTTATGATTTTTACAAAGAAAGGTATTTTCTTGAATTTTCTAGCAGAGAGGAACTATTTACCGGAAATTAGGAAATCGCCAAAAATTATCAGTCGCTCCATCAGTGGTCCACTGGACCACATGGGATCGGACGACTCATGGTGTGTGCCTCTACCGAACCGCTCACGCATGTGATGAAAACCCAGAACCGTTGATCTCCTCACACGTCCACAGTGGTCCAAGATCGGACGACAACTGTTGCTTCTTCTCTGTCTACCTCAGTCGCCTAGCCCACGGTGGTGCCACGGTGGTACCCTCGCTAGAGTGTGATCGATCGAGAGAGAATTAGGGAGTTAGGGATCATGAAGTAGCCAGTTAGGTTTGTGGGGTTGTGAGGAGTCTAGAGGGGGTCCTATTTATAGGATTGGGGGTTATCTAGGGTTTCCCCAAACCCGTCGCTACCCAAACCTTCGAGCAAATTGGGTGTTTCTTCTAGAGCCCTCAAAACCATCCAAAACCTAGGCTAGGTGTGTCTCCTCCCAAAGACCCTTGTGGTCTCAGATTCTTATTTGGTGTCAAGATGTGCGAGAAAATTGGATTCGAAATCCCGATCTCTTTCTCTCCCTTTCCTTCTACGATTCTGGGTAGATGACGCATAGCCACCATTAGATCCATGGTCCCCTAGGCCACGTAGAGATCTGACGGTTGTCGTCGCTCCCACTATTTCCTTTTCTTTTATTTAAATCAGGAATATACTGTGATATTTAATTCAATGCATTGATTAGCCTATCACTTTAGGAAAACTTGCAAAATCCATAACTCTATCCTCGTTTATTTTTTTCATCCATATTTTAAATGAAACTTTGGATTGATATTATCTACTCATGTACTAAATTTCATTCCCAAATTCCAAAGGAAAAGGGCATTATCTTCATGTGCAAGTTATCCTTTCATAATGCCTATTTAATTGGTATTTTCTCTTTCTTATCCTATTATCTTTGTAACTTGGACTCCTTGGAACCCAAGGAATCCTAAATGCTGCTACCTCTAGATGTTGCTACCTCTTTCTTTTCTCCTTATATTAGATTTTCCTTTATTAATTGAATTTCTTTTCCTTTTATTTCCTTTTCTTGGCATTGGGCTCGATAGCCAATAAGGCCCACGAAATCAAACAAGCAAGACTATTTGGCAAGGGAATCCATTCATCAAATCAAATAAAACATTTACATGTGCATATAACTTCAAAAAAGGAGAAATTACATTTCAAACATGAACTAGGAAAAATGAGGTTATAACATCCTCCCCTCCTTATAAGAATTTTGCCCTCAAAATTCAACAATCTAACAAACCAGTCAGGATATGATTTTTCCATGTCCATCTTCAACTCTCATGTGGCCTCATCCTCTCTGTGGTGCTTTTAAAGAACCTTTACCATCTCTATATTCTTACATCTGAGTTCTTTCACCTTGGTATCTAGAATCCACAAAGGTGACTCAGGATATGTCAGCTTCCCTTGAAGCTCAATAGGCTCAATGCTCAGCACATGGCTCAAATCTTACACATATCACTTCAGATTAGACACATGGAATACATCATGCATCATACTATATTGAGGGGGTAACGCCAAACGGTATGTAGCTTCACCAATCTGTTCTAACACCTCAAATGGACCCACATATCGGAAACTCGACTTCTCTCTATTCTTGGCTATAGCTTAGAGCAGTCAGATTTTAAAAAATACATGATCTCCCATAGTGAACTGCATGTCAGTCTGCTTCACATCAGCATACGACTTCTCTCGATCCCGGGCTCTCTTCAGCCTCTGCTTGATCAAAGTGACTTTATCTGCATACACTTGGAGTTCATCTGACCTCAACAAAGTCCTCTCACCGACATCATCCCAGTGAAGTGGTGACTGAAATGGTCTCCCATAAAGAGCTTCATACGGAGGCATCCTGATATTGGATTGGTAGTTGTTGTTGTAGACAAACTCAGCTAAAGGTAAGTACTGCTCCCATGATCCACCCCAATCGAGCATACAAGCTCTCAATAGATCCTCTAATGTTTCAATCGTCCTCTCTAACTAGCCATCCATCTGGGGGTGATAAGTTTTATTGAACTTCAACCGTGTACCAAGTTCTTCTTGTACCTACTTCCACAACTTGGAAGTGAACTTTGGGTCCCTATCAGAGATGATGGAACCGAGTACGCCATGCAAATGTACTATCTCCCTAATATACAACTCGGCTAGGTCTGACACCTTGGTAGTGGTCTTTAGGGCAAGGAAGTATGCTGACTTGGTAAGGTGATCTAGCACAACCCATATCGCATCATAACCTCTCTCGGTCTGGGGTAGACCCACCACAAAATCCATGGTGATCTGCTCCCATTTCCACTCTGGAAACTCTATCAACTATAAAAGTATGTCGGGTCATTGGTGTTCAGCCTTCATCATCTGGCACGTAAGATAGCTGGCCACATATGACGCAATGTCTCTCTTCATTCTTAGCCACCAGAAATACTTATGCAAATCCTTAAACATCTTTGTATTTCCCGAGTGTACCGTATACTTAGAACCATGAGCCTCTTGCAAGATACGTTCCTTCAACAGTGAATCTTTAGGAACCCAAATATGGTTCTCAAATATGATCCCTCCATCTACTCCCACTAAGAACTGGGTTTGTGGCTTCTCTAACAAGCCCTTCATCTTGTTGAGTTCTGAACTGATCAATTGTGCCGCCACTATCTCGCTCAAAAACTCTGACTAAATCTGGATGTTGGCCAACCGAACTCGATCCTCTAACGGCTACAGAGTCCACTCCACCATCTCTTCTAGATTCTTCCATTGGCTGGACAAAATAGCTGAACACCTGAGCTATTTCTGACTCAGTGCATCATCTATGACGTTCGCCTTCCTAGGATGATAGGTGATGGTGAAGTCATTCTCCTTCATGTATTCCATCCATCATTTTTGTCGTAGGTTTAGGTCTCTCTATGTCAGGAGATACTTGAGACTTTTATGGTCAGTGAAGATCTCGAAGGTGACTCCATACAGGTAATGTTGCCATATCTTCAAAGTATGAATGATAGTAGCCAGTTCTAAGTTGTGTGTCGGGTAATTCACCTAATTCGGCTTGAGTTGTTAGGAAGCATATGCAACGGCATGTCGATCCTGTTCCAACATATAGCCAAGTCCCATCTTTGATGCATCAGTGAAGATCATGAAACTCTCATTACAAGAAGGCAAGGTCAACACTGGAGCGGTGGTCAACTTCTCCTTTAATTCCTAGAATTGAGCTTCACATATGTCAGACCACACGAACTTTTCATCCTTCTAGGTCAACTTGGTGAGTGGAAAAGCAGTCTTTGAGAAATCTTTAATAAAGTGTCGATAGGGACAACCCCAAGAAGTTTTAGATCTTGGAGGGGTTTTTTGGTGCAGGCCAGTCTCAAACAGCCGACACTTTAGTTGGATCTACGCTGATCGTTCCTCCAGATATGATGTGTCCAAGAAACATGACACGGTCAATCCAAAACTCACATTTTGAGAATTTCCCATAGAATTTCTACTTTCTCATGATATCAAGGACTCTACCCAGATGGTCATGGTGTTGCTCTAGGTCATCAGAGTACACCATGATGTCATCTATGAACACTATGAAAAAAGAGTCAAGGTAGGGTTGGAACACATTGTTCATAAGGTTCATAAAGACACTGGGTGTATTAGACAACCCAAACGGCATGACCACAAACTCATAATGGCCATAACAGGTTCAGAAAGCCATTTTAGGGATGGCATCACTCTTGACTTGTACCTAGTGGTACCCAGATCTCAAATCAATCTTAGAAAAGACTCGATCTAATTTGATTTGGTTAAAAAGGTCATCTATCCTGGGTAGGGGTACTTGTTCTTAATGGTCGCCTGATTGATCATCCGGTAATCAATACACATCTGGAGTGATCCATCCTTCTTCTTCACAAAAAGGATTGGTGATCCCCATGGTGATGTACTAGGTTGAATAAAACCTTTATCTAACAACTCCTACAATTGAGTTTTCAACTCCAGCAACTCAACAGGGGCCATTCTATAGGGTGCCTTAGATATAGGGCTAGTCCCGGGAGCTAACTCGATGGAGAAATCTACCTAGAACCCCTAGTAGATCATCTAGAAACACATCTTCATACTCCCAAACAACCTATATCTCCTCTAAGGGTCTTACCTTGGCCTCAGGCTCGGTGACTATGGCTAGGTATGCTCGGCAGCCTTTGGATATCATCTGCTCAGCCTTCAAAGCCGACACATAAAGGCTGGTAGTCGCATCTCTCCTTCCTCAAATGTTAAAGTGTGGATGACCAAGTTTCCTAATAAGGATCTTCTTTTCTCTACAGTCAATTTGTGCTCTATAAGTGTAAAGCCAATCCATATCAATGATTACATCAAAATCATTCATATCGAGGAGGATGAAGTCAATGGGAAGCTCGTGACTCAGGTACTTAACTGGAAAGACCGTGTTTTTTTAAGAGATGTATATATCCGACCACTTGGGGTTGCGACATCCAAAACATAGCCTAAATCCTTGATGTCCAAACAAAGTATAGTTGCCAGATTTCTCAAAATGAAAGTATTAGTAGAACTAAAATCAAAAAGAGCTTTTACATTTTGTCCCATGACTCCAAGCATGCCTACATAGTTTCATACTATATTAGACTGCTATTACATGATCAACTAAATTGAAAGGAAAACTCTATGGGTTATTACCCTCGATCAACCTATTAGCATTTGCCTGGGCTTCTTCATTGTTGATGGCGAACACTCTAGCTTGTCTTCTCTCTCCAACAAGTGGACCTCCAGATGGTACTCCTCCTCCTATTGGGGGTGTTGTTGCCACTGGTTGTTCTTCCATTGGACCTTTCATATCAGGCAGAGGACATTTGGCGATGAAGTGATCCCTCCTACTGGCAACGGTAGCATACCCTCTTCTCAAAGCGGCACTTCCCAGGATGTGTCCGTCCATAGGTATGACACTTCTAAAAGCGACTCTCACCATGTGGCTTTCCTTTGTTTCCATGCTTACCCTTGGTGTGGTTACATCCTTTTCCCTTCTTGTGATCATTCTTCTGTCCTTGAGTACCTTCAGTGAACCCCAAATATCCTTTGGGTGAGTTGTGAGTAGGCATCACTGCCCTCTCCATGTCTAAGGCAGTGTTGTAGGCTTCAGTGAAGGTTGTTGGTTTACTCGCCATCACACGAGGCTTGATTTTGGGGTGAAGATGCTCTACAAAATGGTCCACCCACCTTTCCTCAGTCATCATGTGCCCAAAATGCTCCAAGATGCTAAACTTGCGGCCAAAGTCCACAACAGATAGGCTACCCTAGATCATGTTGGTGAACTCTCTTTACTTCTCCTTCTTAGCTGATGTGGGGATGAATCTGGCTGTAAAGATAGTCCTAAAGTATGTCCATGACATCGGCTCCTCACTCAGATCTCAACCCATGATGTGGTTCTCCCACCAGATCTTGGCTGCTCCTTCCAAGAGGTGAGCAGCAAAAGGAACCTTCTTGTTCGGCTGCACCTCCAGCATGTGGAAACCGTTCTCGACTGCCAGTAGCCAAGTGTCTACTTTTTTTACCACTTCAGTCTTATCCTCTCCCCAAAATTTCTCAATATTCATCTTGACGAAGTCCAAAATGGTGACTCCAAATCGGGGATGAACGGAAAGTGACTCACCATTTTCATCTTTGGCTATATCTCTAAGGGCCAGGGCACTAATGGCCTCAGTTAGCTTCTTCTGTTGTTCCATCCACAGGGAATCATGGGTGTGAACTACCATTATAGGTCTTGGACCACCAGTCAGGTTCTCCTCAAACTTGACCTCATCCTCGAACATGTGTTCCTCTTCATGGTCCATCTCAGGGTTGTCAAAGGGAACTGGCTTAGGATCGGGGCCTTCTTTCGAGGCTCCCTTGGGTCTCTTTCTCTTCTTTGAGGAATCATCACCCCGGTCCTTCTTCCTCTTGTGGGGAGGCCAACCCCTAGCTGGGTTCTCAGTGGCCTCAATAGGAGTAGCTACGATCTTCACACAAGCCATCTATATAAGCATACAATCAAACTTTAGTTTACATTTAAACTAATTATACTTATGTTGATGACATCTTATTTATGTGCCTTTTATTAATTTGGTGGAGGATCCCTTAATCATTATCATACTTACCCTGACCTCAAGAGGGTGGGGAAGAGAGAAAAACCCCTAGAATCCTTAATTGAATTAGGGTTTAGAAGGGACAAAATAGATGAGAGAGTCCTAAAGGTATCTTATTTTGAGTCAGAACCTTAGACATTGGCCTGGCAGTCACACTACATCTGGGAGTCCTCGTGACCGACTAGCGGGGCATAGGAAAATATTTCCAGCCCTCAGACCGTGATCCTTTTCTAGACACCTCCATCATCGGAAAATCCTCTAATAACTCCCTCAGTTCTATAGAGTTTGTAAAATTTAATAAATACTAAGGATTAAATGATAAACCACGGCTCTGATACCAAATGTAACGACCCCGCCTTTTGGTAACTCCCAATCATGGGAGACCAAGACGTCAGAGATGCTATCCCATTATTTTAGGATTCATGGTTTGACATTTAATCAAAAATAATTATCAAATTCTACTACTACTAAACAGAAAAGTTGGAATAAAATAAAACTTTTTGCATACCTTATAAAATTCGAATCTAGAGTTCTATCCACAAAGAAAGTCTATCTAACTAATCCTCCATGAATAGTTTAATTGTATCTTCACATATTTCTATTTACTGTGTGTCCATTTTCAGAATTGTACCTAAAATGTTGACAAACAAAACGTCAGTCAGTATATTGCTATGTTGGTATGTGGGGGTCAATCACAAGATCACAAATAGTTTCTAACAACCTAATTATAGCAAATAATTGATTAACAATCCAAATTACACTTTCAATGTGACTTCTCAACCACTTTTGCCTAAACCCTGGATTACCCTCTCTTAGGGTTTTGTCCTTGTAAGAGACATAAGTCCACCTTCTCCATCCTGGCCTTGTTGCCTGGGGTAACCTCTTGAGGTGCCCAATGGTCTTCCCTCCATAGCTTGACCAAATCAGACCTTCCCTCTGGGGCTTGGTCTTGCAACATACATTAGGGTGGCATGTAGGTTCGAGAAGCACATCCATATTTAATTGTGATATTCATAGGGACTTTATAGGATTGCAGAATTGAACATCCAATAGTTTAGGTTGTAATCAATCAAGAAACACTCGGGAAACACTATGAAAATAAAGGTGATTATTCATAAAGTAACCACATACATGTTCAGTCAAATCAACAAGCTACTAGTAACCCAAACAAGAAAGCGTCCAGGCAAGCAGTTCAATCCACATATACAAGCAAAAACACTGAAAAGTACATATAGTCTATTTACTATTCACTTCCTCATATTCTATTCATTTAAACTCGCTTCCTAGGGTTTCCTACTTCCTTTTAGGGTTTCATTAGGGTTCATCTTCATTATTGACACTACAAACCCTAAAACAACAAACTAATCACAAACCCTAACTAGCGTGTTATATTCTTCCTAACAGGCTTAGGATCAACTCATAATTACACTATTCCATGGAATCTCGAATTAATCATGTTAATCACCCTTTTTACATTAAATTAGGGTTTCTATGTGCATTATCATATATTCATGTGTAAAACCCTAAAACAAGAAATTTGTTATCTAATATTTGGTTTAAATCTCACTTTGCCCCTCAGCATGTTACTACTACTCTAATTAACCCATTAAGACCATAGATTTCATCTCCAATCATAATTAGGGTTTTTAACCAAAGTTTAATACATCATATGATCAACTTTAGGCACTTTTTGGATTTATAAACGAAATGAGGCTTTAATAACATTTTTAACAAATTCCTCATGATTTTCTAATCAACTTTCATATATAAAGTTTCCTCATACAATCTTCCTATAATTCTCTATGATTTTTACCGATATTAGAGCTTTCAAATCCGTTAAAGTACTTCATACACATGGGACCCTAAATCAAGACAATTAAACATAAAGATCACACTTTTTGACCTAACTATTCTTTTATTAACAGGAAGTTCATTTCCAACTCTAAGTATTCAGAAATCAACATTTGATTCATTTATCATTCAGCTTTAGGGTTTTGCATTGATGAAATCATTAAAGATGATGAATTTGCGTAATTTTTTAATTGCAAGAATTTTCAGGCCTTGAACTATTTTTAATGGTTTCTACATAATTTTTTGATCAATTTTCATATAAAGTTCACTTTAATCCGATCATCCTAGCAGTAGTTATGATTTTTGCAAAGAAAGGTATTTTCTTGAATTTTCTAGCAGAGAGGAACTATTTACCAGAAATTAGGAAATTCCCAAACATTCTCAACCGCATGATCAGTGGTCCACTGGACCACGTGGGATCATATGACTCATGGTGCATGCCTCTACCAAACTGCTCATGCACGTGATGAAAATCTGGAGCCGTCGATCTCCTCGCACGTCCACAGTGGTCCAAGATCGGACGGCAAATTTTGCTTCTTCTCTATCTACCTCAGTCGCCTAGCCCGCGGAGGCACCACAGTGGTACCCTTACTAGAGTGCGATCAATTGAGAGAGAGGCACAGAGTTAGGGGTCACGAATTACCCGGTTAGGTTTGCGGGGTTATGAGGAGTCTAGAAGGGATCCTATTTATAGGATTGGGGGTTATCTAGGGTTTCCCCAAACCCGCCGCTACCCAAACCTTCGGGAAAATTGGGTGTTTCTTCTAGAGCCCTCAAAACCACCCAAAACCTAGGCTAGGTGCATACAGAATCTCCTCTTGAAGACCCTCATGGTCTTGGATTCTTGTGTGAGAAAATTGGATTCGAAATCCCGATCTCTTTCTCTCCCTTTCCTTCTGCGATTCAGGGTAGACCACGCACAGCCACCATTGGATCCATGGTCCCCTGGGCCATGCGGAGATCTGACAGCTGTCGTCACTCCCACTATTTCTTTTTCTTTTATTTAAATCAGGAAAATATTGGGATATTTAATTCAATGCATTGATTAGCCTATCACTTTAGGAAAAATTGCAAAATCCATAACTCTATCCTCGTTTATTATTTTTCATCCAAATTTTAAAGGAAACTTTGGATTGATATTATATACTCGTGTACTAAATTTGAGTCCCAAATTCCAAAGGAAAAGGGCATTATCTTCATGTGCAATTTATCCTTTAATAAAGCCTATTTAATTGGTATTTTCTCTTTCTTATCCTATTATCTTTGCAATATGGACTCCTTGGAACCCAAGGAATCCCAAAGATATGAATTTCCTCTTTGAAGGATAATTCCTAGCCTTCTAGATGCTTCTACCTCTTTCTTTTCTCCTTATATTAGATTTTCCTTTATTAATTGAATTTCTTTTCCTTTTATTTCCTTTTCGTGGAATTGGGCCCAATAGCTAATAAGGCCCACGAAATCAAACAACCAAGGCTATTTGGTAAGGGAATCCATTCATCAAATCAAATCAAACATTTACATGTTCATATATCTTCAAAAAAGGAGAAATTACATTTCAAACCTGAACTAGGAAAAATGAGGTTATAACATCAGTCTTGAGCTGTACGATCCAAGCAAGTTGGAAAGGGCTATCCATGGTGATGTAGCCGCCTTTGCACTGGTATTCTATGATTGGGAGTTAGGTGTCCATGAACCATTCTGGGTCTGCACTGAAATGGGGTGATATAATGAGGCAATATAGTTGAGTCTTTATGAGGACGTCAAGAGTCTAAGTGGGGGAGATTGTAACGTCCCAAGATTTGAGGCCTCAGATAAAATGATCTTATAAGGAATGATTGGACTACCCATATCACCAAGGTGCACCTCCTTTTCTGGGAGCTCATCACTAAAGAACTTTGAACTCCATAGTTAAGCGTGCTCAGCTTGGAGTACTACTAGGATGGGTGACTAGTTGGGAAGTTGACCCCGACTTTTACATGAGTGATGACAAAGTGCGCAGTTAAGGCTAGTGGTGGTCTGTGGGGCCAGTCGTCATTCCTGAAACTCTACTAGAGCCTAGAGCAGTGGGCATGGGTGTTACACTAACCCATCCTATATATAGAGGGATACTGGGGGCTTCCCAGAGAAAAATTATACAGACAACTGAGAATTAGTTCCTCTGATAACTATTGTCCTCTCTGGTTGTGGTAAATAAGAGAGCCTAGGCAAGTCCTACCTAAAAAGGAGGGATAGACAATGGGAGAGAACAATTGAGAAGTTGTTGTTGTGGGAGAGCAAGTTGGTGACTAGTACACCAATGGGGAGGACAACTCCTTCCTATCCATTCTTGGTGAATGACATGAGTTCTATTTGGTCTGTGTGGACTTCTCAAGAGGTAAGAGTCCTTTGGCTACTGCTAGGAGAGAAACTACAACCTGCAGTTCATGTCCAGACCACCGGAGTCATTATAGAGGTTGTGCAAACAACTGTTCATGGTGAAGGCCAGGAACTGCATAGCCACCATCAAAGAGCAACTTATTAGCAGTTGCAAAGAAGTGAGTTTTGTCACTGGACTTGCTCTAGGACTAGGTATAATTCACTAAACCATCCCTCCTATTGCATAGTAGTTGATGCGATCTTATTGTATTGGGGAATACAGATAGATAATTTTTTTTTTGTTTCTGTTGCTATACTCTGTGCTCGTACTTCCCTACAGTGGTATCAGAGCCACATGAATTTTTATGTTTTAGGATAATCGATATGATCAGATTTTGGTTTTATCGTTCATTTATTGCATATGATGCGAATATTTAAACTGCTCTCATATGTATATTCGATCAAAGATCACAAAATCCCAAATTTATATATATATATATATATATATATATATATATGTGTGTGTGTGTGTGTGTGTGTGTGTGTGTGTGTGTGTATATGTTATGATACATATGCAATTTACACATATCGCCCTAAAAGTGGTTTTGATGGTGGATGTGTAGTGTGGTTATGGCTTAAACCCTAAATCTGTGTGTGGTTGGATGGTTTGGTTCTTGTTCATCTCGGTCTACGTACTGAGCCCCCCCCTCTTCCTAGTGTAAAGTTAATGCTTTCCTATATTTTCTCCCCTCTAATGTAACTCGAGGCTTCTCTTATTCAATGTAATAAAGTAGCAACATGATAGTTTCTTTTCATGCAACGATGTTGAAGATGTTCATTGCCAATTGAGATGACCAGTTTGTGAGATGAGCTGGCCGTCTGGATGATCATGGAGGAAAGAGGATGATGGAACCAAGCGACTACCCAGTGAGCCTAGCCAACTATTTGGAATGAGTCCAAACATCAGTTGGATAGGAGGCCATACAACCATCCCAGAAGGACCGACAAACCTCTTGGAAGGAGCTCAAACATTGGTTGGATAAAAGGACTAACCGACCGGCCAAGAGGCGAGACGACCGGTTCAAGGGTTGAACTGATCTACCCAGATTGGCAAGCATAGATCTACATCAATCATAGGTTCATACATGTGATGTGATGATTGACCTAGGTGGTAGTAATTCCTTGTGGCTCCAAGAAATTACAAGTAGACACGACCATAACCATCACTTTTTTTATATTGTATGTTTACGTTGTGGGATATAGCATGTATATGATGCATATTATATATGTGGTGATTGGATACAATTATGTATATATATGATATATATATAATCCCTCAATCAAACATATTAATCTTAGATGCTTTCCAATAGCAATACACATGAAAAACGTGTTCAACCAAGCATAGGTTACACCAAAGCGTGGTGCATCGTCTACCTTGTGGAAGTGTGATGGCAGTAATGCAGGTGCCGCCAAAGTGGGGTGCATTATTATTGCATTGTCTATTGGGTCAGGCTTAACTGGTGATTCTCATAGAGTTTGGGCCCAAAAGCATGTAGATGATTATGTCAAAGAGTTGTGCATGTCATCTATCCGAGAATCGCATATGATGCAATTGGCATGATTGCCTACCTTAATGGTTGATTATGGACATTGGTATAGGCTGGGTAATAATTAAATCATTTTGGATCTGGGCTCATTATAAAATTGTACGATGTAACTTTCTGAACTGATACTTGAGGGTTGTCAATTTGAACAAAATAATGAGAATTCTAATTAATTAAAGACCTAATTGTTATTGCCCAAATTTTAATCAAATAAAATCAAAATTGAGTTTTTGACAAAATTGCAAATTCTTTTGTAGAATCAAATGGCCACACCAAACAATCACTTTTCTCTGCAATCGGTCTTTGAGAAGGAAAAAATTTTTGGGAACAACTTCTACGACTGGTTCAAGACACTGAGAATTGTTCTCACACATGAGTGCAAGATCTATTATCCTGGAAACGCCAGAACTAGAGGAACCTTCTCAAAATGCTCCAAGGGATGACAAGGATGCTTACAAGAAGCATACTGAGGACATCATGGATGTCAAATGTCTGATGCTATGTTCCATGAACCATGAGTTGCAAAGGCAACATGAGAACATGGGGGTGATTGAGATGGTCACATGTCTCAAGAATATGTACCAAGATCAGGTAAGACATGAGAAATATGATGTCTCCAAGGCGCTATTCAAGTGTACCATGACAGAATGAGATCCAGTAGGTCCTCATGTACTCAAGCTTATTGAGTATGTGGAGAACCTAGATAGATTGGGATTCCCATTGGGTCAAGAGTTAGCCACTGACGTGATTCTGTAGTCCCTTCCAGAGTCATATAGTCAGTTTGTCATGAATTACAACATGAACGACTTTGACAAGCCGTTGACAGCGTTGTTAGGCATGTTGAGGACAGCTGAGATACAAATGAAGAAGGACAAGCCCAAGTATGTGATGATGATCAGCAAGACAAAGGGGGAGTGTAAAGTCAAAGGTAAAGCTAAGAAGAGTTCTAAAGCTAGCTAGAAGCCCAAGTCTTCAGATCTCAAGGCAAAAGGTGGAGTAAAGAAACAAAGAGGTGATTGTCACCATTGTCACCGGCCTGGACATTGGAAGAGAAATTGCCCACTCTGGTTAGAGGAACTAAAGAAGAAGGATGGCACTGAGGCCTCCACTTCAGGTATAAACCATATAAGATAAATGTGGTTACTTATTCATTTTGGTATGTGATACCAAATAGAGATCTGACATACTGATGTGCAAGATCTAACAAGAAGTAATGGCCTTCATGGAAGGAAAAGGATCGACAAGGCAGAGCAAGTGTTGCAGAAGCCATAGTCTACATTAAATTTTATCTTAGCCCAATGGACATGTAATAGAGTTATTAGAACTACTATTTCATTATGCCATTAGAATAGAAACATTTTCTTTATGTATCTTGTATAGACAAGGATGATTATCAATAAAGAATTATTAGTGCTTCTATTTTCAAAGATACAATCTTGCATGGAATTGGCCCTAAAACATCCTGTGATATTTATGTGAAATGATCAAAGATGAATGTTTATAATGTTTATACCAAAAGATTATAATTGATAACTCAAGACTATCATTGGCATTAGTCATCTTGTATGAATATGAGAGGTGCATGCCTAGAACACATATTGATGTTGATCTAGATTTCTTTGGTTATTGAACCTAAGGAAACATGCAAAGTCTTACTTATATACAATATGACATGACGTTCTTCACTAGATTTAGTGGGAGGATAAGTCTTCCATTAGACCTCATACATATGATGCATGAAGATCTTATGGAATGAATGATATAGATAAATAATCAATACTTCATTTTGATCTACCGGTAATATGATGATATGTACCAAATGAAATGAAAGCATCAATCTCTTAAAAATGTTCAAGGAGATTGTAAATGAAGTATACCATTGATGAAAGTATTAAGATACTTTGATATGATCAAATATTGAAATAATTTATATCAATACCTTGGGTACCTTTAGGAATGAACTGTGATAATGTATCACATGACAATCCATCTAAACATGATGATGAGTCAGAATGAAGGATGTATACCATGATGAGTCATGATATAATAATCAATTAATCTAATCTTCTTACATCCTCATAAATATATACACATATCACTAAATAATGTACCATATGAATGGTTTAAGAGGACATCATATATGATATGATTTGGGAATGTACCAATAGGTCTAAAGGATTGAAACCCACCTTGATAAAGTAGTTTCTTGAGAAGGTTTGTCCATAAACCATGATAGTTGAACATTAATAATCCTTTCCAATAACAAAATTGTTTTGTTAATAGGATAACTGAATTCCTAAAGAATCAGTGGGAGATAAATTAGAACTCAAAATGTTTGAGGTCAACAACAAGGGTACAATGAGAATAATGAGAATCACAAGTTGTTGTGGAATATTAAGTGCATCATGTAATACAGAACAAAATATTCTAGTAAAACACATCTGAGATTGAAGGATTGTGAATCCAACAATTCAGATGGGATGGTCCTACAGGATGAGCCAACTAGTCAACTAAAAGCTTTTTTCTGAGCTATATGGAATCCATGTAAGCTAACAAGGTAGGACCTTGATAGTGCCACCTAAAAGTTTAACACCTAAAGGGTGCAATAGGGTCTTATGATCAAAACCTACATGGATAACATAAAAGGACAAATTGGTTGAATAGATCAAGTTCAAAATATTGAACACGATAGAAATTCCTTTACCAATTGTCATGATTGTTGTGTTAGTTAGAATGGACTATGATATTTTGCATATGAAAATGGAAATTGGATTCCTTAAGGGAATACATTAGAGTATATTTATGTGACACAACGTAAAAGGTGTCATGACTTCATGATGCAAATTAAGTCCATAAATTGCAAAGTTCAATCTGGGATTGAAACAAGCGACTCAGAAGTGGGATCTTTTAACTTGACAAGATAGTCAAAGAGTTTGACTTGAATCAAGGAAAAATAAGAAATATGTGTTTACAAAATATTTAGTGGGAGCATATATGAATATTCCACATATGATGAGGAATAACATCTCAATATTGTGAATATTGAGAATTGGCATAAAAACTCCTTCAGCAATGAAGGATAAGGTGAAACCTCTTATCAAATAAGGACCAAGACCTATGAGATAGTTCTTGAAGGTTTCATAATGGAAGTTTAAGCACATATAATATCAATGTGTTGAAAGAGCTTGAAATGGAAGGATTCAATGAGAGAGAATTTGGGTTGGTCTCTCATGAACCCTATATTCCTATTCTTATGAAGAATGGAAATATCATGACTTGGATTCCATGGGCCAACCCAATAATGGATCTATCATGAATGCTATTAACACGGTTATCCTATATAATCTTGTATGTAATGGACATGACAAGATGATATAAATTCCAATAAGGGATAGATTGCTAGTCAATGATAATAGAAATAATAGGAAGAGTTGGATTCAAAGAGTTACATCGATGCAAGCTTCCATAAATGACATCGCAAAATTAAAATATGTTTTAATTTAAAAGAATAAGTGATGATTAATTGGAAAGGTTCCAAACTAATAGACATTAATGCTAATCTAAAATAGAAGTCGAGTATGCTTGTGTTGTGAACACAGAGTGATACTATATGGATCTAAAAGTTCATATGATGAATTTATAGATGTTCCCACCATTGATGACTCAGTAGAGATACTGTGACAACAATGGAGCTAATTGTTAGGCAAGGAATATAAGATACCATATAATGGCAGTTTCATCTCAAAGAGAATGGATAACAAACATGCTATATCAACTATAAGCAAAGTGTTGCTAACTCACTAAATCAGCACTTGCGCAGCAGAAGCATGTTGGACATGTTTAGATCACTAAGGATGAGATATGTTGGTGATTGGCTCTAAGTGCAAGTGGAATTCTGTTGGTAAGGTATGCTCATAGAGCCAATCATAGGATGATTGACATGGCATAATTACCTAAAAGGATTTTATTAATAATACCATAAATATATAAAAGGCAAGCTTCCAATTCATTTATTTCACTCAGTTATGAGATAATGGGGATACATAGTAAATGTCTAGAGAATTATATTACTCAATGACGTATGTTGTCAAGTTCCTATCCATGTGATGAGATCATATAGATGTTAAGAGTACATATACATATTCTCATCATGTTCATGATCGATTGTTATTGTGTAAGGTTGATAGACAAAAATAACACATAAGATTGGAGTGTGAGTTGGTTGATGACTATATCTCATTAGTCATGATATGGCAAAATCAAATCAAGTACACAGATACATGTTAGAGAATAGTGTATTAGACAGACCCACCTTGAGAGTGACACATGGTTTTGTGGTCACAATTATCTCTCATAGTGAAGGTGGTGATTGTGATTCTTAGACTTGAAATCACTACACTCGTCACATGTCGTTGGGTATGCTTTGACAACATCAAATGCAATCTTGAAACATGGGTTGTTATAACAATGATGATTGGGTGACTTTGATACATGGGGATAGACTATGAGGGATAGATATAAGATTTTTCCCTCCTATTCGAGTATGATATCCTGGCCACTTGATTAGTGAGACTGAGAAACGCATGTGCATACACATGTGAATCAATATATGATATTAAGGTCACATTATCTTAGATAGTCTGCTCTTAGTCCAAGAAACATGGATTGAATATTGAGAGGATGACCAACCATGCCTCGAGTTCATCCTGGATATTGAGACAAAGGAATTATACAATCACTGCAACACCTTACACAGATTGTAGGTTGGAGTTGTTCTTCAACTTTCCATTTCACTTGGGTAGCACAGATGTGAGACTAGGCATCACTCTTTGCTTCTGATGTCATAAGCTAGTTATGGACATTCACTGCCAATGTGATTTGGGATCTATAGGGTCACACACATAGGAACTCATCTAGAAGAGGAGTTTGATCTTAAACAACAGTTGGATTGATTACTAAAGTGTTTAGGTATTCAATTCACACAACTGATTGCTTGAATGGCTGACCAGGTCTACCAAATGACCATCTCACTGAGTGAGATGACCGTTTGGTTAGCCACAGGGGCGTCTCATGTAGGTGAGAAGGTCATTTGGGGGTTAGGTTGATTAGAGATCGATTCGGCTAAGTTTTGCCCTTAAACTGACCAGTTCAAAATGATTGAACTGATCGGCTCGGCTCAATTCACCATATGACCATCTGGGTGAGTGAGACGGGTGTCTCACTGGTGTGAGATGACTCAGTTGGGACAAACAAAAGTTCTGGAGTTTTCCCGAACTCATTTCAAGTGCACATACTTGGGGTGAAATTAAATTAATGTGTGACATTAACTAGGAAATGATTTTCCAATTCATATTTGATTGGGAAAGTGCAAATTGACCATCTCTCTTAGTGAGATGACCTTCTCGCATCCCATATGATTGTCTCGCTTAGTGAAATGACTGTCTCACGTGTGAGACGACTGTTTTGGCTGACGCAAATTGTGAAACTTCCATAATTGTTGTGAAAATTCAATATCTTCTGATCTTTTCCACTCCCGCTTTAGTCCCACATTGGTTGGGGGACTAGGAACCTTGACCCTAATCCCTCCTATAAATAGAGGGGTACTAGGGGCTTCCCAGAGAAAAACAATATAGACAACTGAGAATTAGTTCCTCTGACAATTGTTTTCCTCTCCAGTTGTGGTAATCAAGAGATCATGTGCAAGTCCTACCTAAAAAGGCGGGATAGCCAATGGGAGAGAACAACTGAGAAGTTTTTGTGGGAGAGTAGGTTGGTGACTAGTACACTAACTGGCAGGACAACTCCTTCCTGTCCGTTCTTGGTGTAGGACATGAGTTCTAGTTGATCCATGTGGACTACACTAGAGGTAGGAGTCCTTTGGCTCCTGCTCAAAGAGAAACTACAACCTACAATCCGTGACCAGACCACTGGAGTCGCTGCAGAGGTTGTGCATACAACTTTTTATGGTGAAGACTAGGATCTGCATAGCCACCGTCCAAGAGCAACTTATCAGCAATTGCAAAGAAGCGAGTTTTATCATTGGACTTGCTCCAGGACCAAGTATAACTCGCTAAACCATCTTTCCTATTGTATAGTAGTTGACGCGATCTTGCTATATTGGGGATACATATAGATAAATTTTTTTGTTTCCATTGCTATGCTCTATGCCCATATTTCCCTACAGAATTGTCATCCTATCAACGTTCAATCCATGTTCCTTGAACTAGAGTAGACTGTCTAAGATATATGTGAACTCAACATCATATATTGATTCACAAGTGCATGGCCATGCTTTTCTCAATCTTGTTTATCAAGTATTAAAGATATCAAACTCCTATAGGAGGGAAAAATCTCATCTACATCTCTCATAGTCATTCCTCATGTATTATATTATATTTGAACATCACCTTTATGACAACCTTTATTTAGGATTGTGTTTGATAATGACAAAGTATATCAAACAACATGTGATGAGTTTAGTGATTTCAGGTCTAAGAACCACAATCACCACCATAATTTTGAGATATGATTTTGACTACCATTCAATAGTTTCCATGCATCACTCTAAAGGTGGGTCTATCTGATACACTATTCTCTAACAAGTATCTATGTGTTTGGTTTGATATCACATATCATGACTAATGAGATTCTATATCATCCAACACACACTCTAGTCTTATGTGTTACTATTGTCTAGTTTGCTTCCACAATTACATCTGAGTAGGGACATAACAAGAAGGTATAAACTCTTAACATCCATATGATATCATTATTTAGGTCCTCAGTCCAAAGGCATACGTCATTGAGTAATATCATTCTTTAGCCATTTATTATGTAACATCACTATATCATAACTGAATAAAATAGAATAAATGGAAGATTGCATTTATTATTAATAAAATTGTTTACACATTATGCCATTACGATTATCATATGATTAGATATTTGGGCATGCATACCAACAAACTCCCACTTGCACTTAGAGCCTATCACCCATGAACTTAATCCCAAGTGATATAACATGACCATCATGCTTCTACTGTGAAATTGCTTTTGTTAAGAGGTTAGAAATATTGCTTTCGGTTGGCATTCTACAAATCTTCATATCTCCATGATGTATGATCTCTCATATGAGATGTAACTGGCTTTATATGTGCTTGGAATGTTGATTCGATATGGGTCCCTTAGCTTGTACAATAGCTCCATTGTTATCATAATATATCTCAACTGTATTATTGATGCTTGGAACCACCCCAAGTTCAGAAATGAACTTCTTGATTTATACATCTTCCTTTTCTGCATTGGATGCAGCAATATACTTGTCTTTTGTTTTAGAATCTGCAACTGTCTCTTGCTTGGAACTCATCGAACTTACAACACCATTGTTGAGGAAAAACACAAATCCTGATTGCTATCGATAATGATATTTGTTAGTTCGGAAGCTCCCATTGGTGTAACTTTTTACCACCAACTCTTCCTCACCACCATAGACATGGAACTAATCCTTAGCTCTTCTCAAGTACTTAAGGATGTTCTTCACGGCAGTCTAGTGGGCATCACCAGGGTTTGACTTATATATGTTCATCATGTTCAAGGAATATGAGACATCAGGATGAGTACATAGCATTGTATACATGATAGATCCAATTGCAGATGCATATGGAGTCTGATTCACGTGTTCCCTTTCTTCATAAGATTTGGGACATTGAGTTATAGAGATAGAAACACCGCGAGACATTGGTAGGTTTCCTCTATTTGAGTTCCCCATGTTGAATATCTTCAACACTTTATCAATCTATTTGCTCTGACTTAGTCTAAGAAGCCTTCTAGATCTATCTCTATAGATCTTGATTCCTAAGATATAGGATTCTTCTCCTAAGTCCTTCATAGAGAATGTATTTCTTAGCTAAGTCTTTACCATCTATAAAGAAAGATGTCATTTCCCATATATAGTATGTCATCTACATACAATATGAGGAATACTATCATGCTCCCACTAACCTTCTTATAAACACATTGTTCATCTTCGTTTTCACTAAAGCCAAACTCCTTAACTATTTCATCAAGTCAAAGATTCCAACTTCAAGATGATTGCTTTAATCCATTAATCGACCTTTGTAGCTTACAAACTTTATTTGCATCCTTTGGATTTATAAAACCTCAGGTTGTGTCATACACATCCTCAAGATGATTCCCATTAAGGAATGTGTTTTTAACATCCATTTGCAAAATCTTGTAGTCGTGATAAGTTGTAATGGCAAGCATGATCCTGATGGACTTCATCACGACAACTGGAGAAAAGGTTTTGTCATATTCAACACCTTGAACTTGTTTGAAATCATTTGCAACCAATCAACCTTTGTAAGTTTGTACATTACCATCCATGTTAGTCTTCTTCTTGAAGACCCACTTGCACGCTATGGGTTTTACCCCTTCAAGTGGATCCACCAAGGTCCATACCTTGTTGGTATACATGGATTCCATCTCAAGTCTCATGACTTCTAGCCACTTATCAGACTATGGTCCCTTAATAGCTTCTAGGTAGGTTGTTGGTTCATCATCAATGACCAATTCATTGCCTTCTTGAGTCACAAGATAACCAAATCTTTTTGGCTCAAGGTGTCTCCTACTAGATGTACAAGATTCATGTGTTATATTAGGAATTTGAGATTCCATAATGGTTTATAATTCTCTATGTTCCTCTTGTATCTCTATAGGTTCAATGCTTTTCTTGTTGGTCTTGAACCTCCTCGAGTTCTACTTTCCTCCCACTAATTCCTTTGGAAATGGATTCCTTTTCTAGGAATACAACATCCCTGGAAACAAAAATTTGGTTGTCAGATGGAGTAAAAAAGTAGTATCCTTTGGTTTCCCTTGTATATCCAAAAAATAACATTTATCCAATTTGGGTCCAAGCTTTTTAGGAATCTGTTTTTTCACATAAGCTTCACATCCCCAAATCTTCATAAAAGACATATTGGGACGTTTCCCATACCATATCTCATATGGTGTCTTTTGAACTGATTTAGATGGTATATGTTTTAGTGTAAATGATGTAGTTTCAAGAGCATAACCCTATAAGGAAGTCAGAAGATCGGTAGAACTCATCATTGACCGCACATATCTAGTAATGTGTGATTCCTTCTTTCTGACACGCCATTATGTTTTGGTGTTCCAGGTGGAGTCTATGTGATGTGATACCATAGTCTCGTAGAAGGTCCTTAAAATCTTGGCTTAAGTATTCTCCACCTCGATCTGAACGAAGTGCCTTGATACTTTTACCAAGTTAGTTATGTACTTCATTCATGAAATCCTTGAACTTTTCAAGAGTTTCTGATCTATGTTCCATCAAGTAAACATAACCATACCTATTGAAGTCATCAATGAAGGTAATGAAGTATTGATACCCACCTCTAACATTTGTTCCAAAAGGACTACATACATTAGTATGTATGAGTCCTAATAGATCACTAGCCCTCTCACTATTACCAGTGAAGGGAGTCTTTGTCAACTTACCCAACAAACAAGATTCACATGTCTCTATTGATTCAAAATCAAAAGAGTCTATATATCCATCTTTATGGAGTCTAGAGATGTGATTGTCATTGATGTTCCCTAGATTGCAATGCCAAAGATATCATTTATTTGAGATTTTGAGTTTTAACATTTTGGTATTTATGTTATAAACATTTATCTTAAGATCTAATAAACATAACCATACCTACTGAAGTCATCAATGAAGGTAATGAAGTATTGATACCCACCTCTAACATTTGTTCCAAAAGGGCTACATACATTAGTATGTATGAGTCCTAATAGATCACTAGCCCTCTCACTATTACCAATGAAGGGAGTCTTTGTCAACTTACCCAACAAACAAGATTTACATGTCTCTATTGATTCAAAATCAAAAGAGTCTATATATCCATCTTTATGGAGTCTAGAGATGTGATTCTCATTGATGTTCCCTAGATTGCAATGCCAAAGATATCTTTTATTTGAGATTTTGAGTTTTAACATTTTGGTATTTATGTTATAAACAATTATCTTAAGATCTAATAAATAAATAACATATGATATTGGGGCACTACCATAAAAGATCTCATCTTTTGAAATAGAACATTGACCATTCTTTATATGAAATTTGTCTTCATTATTTTCCATATAAGATACATAAATATATTTTTATTTATGGAAGGTACAAAATAGCAGTTCTTTAACTCTATTACAAGAGCAATGGACATAGATAAATTATAGTTACCAACTACAACTGCAGCAACTCTTGCTCCATTTTCAACGTGTAGTTCGACCCCGCCCTTTTGTAAAGGCATACTACCTTTTAGATTATGCATATTCGAACATATGTGAGATCCACATCGGGTATCTAGTACCCAATATGAAGAATTATATATATTTATCTCAATAATGTATATACCTTAAGTGGAAATATATATCCCCTCCTTCTTCTTCCTTAGTTCCTCCATATAGAGTGGGTAATTTCTCTTCCATTGTCCAGGTTGTGACATTGGTAACAATTTCCTCCCTTGGTAACCCCTCCCTTTGGGTTTAGTGCAGAAGACTTGGGCTTCTAGCTAGATTTAGAACTCTTCTTAGCTTTGCCTTTTCCTTTGGACTTCCATTTTCCTCTACTGATCATAATCAGAGACTTGGGCTTGTCTTTCTTCATTTGTGCTTCAGTTGTACTCATCATTCCTAATAATTCTAACAATGGCTTGTTAAACTTGTTCATGTTGTAGTTCATTACAAACTAGTTGTATGACTTTGGGAGGGACTTCCGAATCATGTCTATGGCCAACTCTTGACCCAAGGGAAATACTAGTACACATACCCAATAACCTTGAGCACATGTGGACCTACTAGATCTCCTTCTGCCATGTTAAACTTGAACAACACCTTAGAGATATCATATCTCTCTTATCTTGCTTGATCTTGGTACATGTTCTTAAGATGTGTGACCATCTCAATAACATCCATGTTCTCATGTTGTCTCTATAACTCATAGTTCAAAGAGTATAGCATCAGGCACTTGACATCTATGATGTCTTCAGAGTGCTTTTTGTGAGCATCCCTATCAGCCTTAGGCATAGTGGGAGTAGGTTTTTCTGGCTCTGATGTTTCTAGGACATAGAGCATGTGCTCTTGTATGAGAACAACTCAATTATGGAAATTATTCCCATCTAAATTGTGCCTCTTAAGGACGGATCACAAGGAAAATATGTTGTTTGTCATCATTTGATTATATAAGAAAAAAATACATCTTGTCAAAACATTTAGATTTGGTTTGATTAAAATAAAATTTGATGATGTTTAATTAGGATTTTAAGAAATTATCACTCCCATATTTTGTTCAAATTGATAGACCTCACATATCAATTCGGAAGTACAAACTTCTAGTGAGCCAAGACCAAAAGTGCATATGGCCTTAGGGTTCAATATATGGATTATGTGGGACATCCACATCAAGTGAATCATTAAGTTAGAGTATTCCTTGATTTATGAGGGGAGAACATAACAATAAGACCCAATTTTTTAGGGCACTAGAAGGACAAATAAGTCAAATAAGTCACATAAGGAAATTGATAGGGTATTTAGGGATACACACATCATTATAGATCAAGAAGAGCTCACCTTAGGGTTTAATGTCATAAATCACCCCATGATTACTAATTTTAAGGTTCCAATATAGTTAGGAAAATTATTAGGTCTAAACATTATCTGATTCAAATGTGACCATGCATCACTGTAATTGTGTCACGTTCATGCATCAACTGTCATCTAGAAAAAATCTAGCAGAAGGGGAAACATGGGGTGATATTAGGGTCATGGAGATCACAAGGCTACTGGATCCAATTTATGAGAGGATGTGATGCCATAAGGATGAAAGCTTAGCAGTTTAGGGAAAACTCCCTCATTAAAGTCCCAAAACTACCCATAACATTGCCTATAGGTGGTATAAGTGCAAGAATGGTGATTAGGTCCATCAATATACTCAAACACGTATAGAATCTAATGATTTGATGTTAGGTGGTAATTTTAGTAATAATGATCAAATTTTTACCATTACATGCAATTAGTATGGTTAAATAAAGTCAATGTTCATACTTATACCAAAGCATATATAAAGGGAAGGGGTTTTAGGGTCTAAAACTATGCCCAAGTTGTAATTTTTTTTATATGATCAAATGGTATATTGTTCCGATATTTTTGGGTAGTAAGTTGTTATTATTTTGAAGTTTGATCAAGTACAATAGAAATTTTACCTTTATATCATGATCATGTAGTTATGGAGAGGGAGAGAGAGGGTTGTGATGGAGTCAATGTGGTTGCACTAGTTTGGCCCCTACAATCAAGTGGTTATTGACTAGCATGCACAAGATAGAGAGAGATACAGGGAGAGTACCACACTATGCCTCATTTTAGTAGCCCATTCCTCCATTAAACCCTAGTATCAACATTCAACAACCTTTTGACCCCAAGGTGCTGGTCGTGGCCACCATAATGGCAAGCTACTTGCTGAAGCAACCAAGGGAGGGTCCTCACACAGCCGAATCGGCCCTATCTCATGATGAAAGACAAATGCAAGGCATGACAGAGGTGATAGGATTTCAACTATAGCTTGAGGAGGGCCAAATCTTGATGCCCTAAGTAAAAACCATGGTGGAGGTATCAACCACTTTCATGGATGAAGAAGACTCACAACTAACCCTAATGTAGGAGTTGTGACATATGTCACACGTCAACAACAACAAAGGTTGGTGAAGGGATAAAGAATGAAGGTGTACTAGATTTGGATAGTGAAATAGAGTGATTCCATGAAAGATAGGCACATTATGGAGGAAAAGGAGAGGAAAAGAAGAAAGGAGGTCATAGATCCAAACTGCAAGGATCATCCAAAAATAAATATTTTTATAAAATTCATATCTTTTAAATCATAAGTTTTAAAATAATAAATAAACATGTATGGAAATGTATTGAAGTATACTTTGTAATAATATATGATTTAGTGAAATCATATGAAAATGTAAAATGTATTTGGTATATACATAATGAACGGTGTATATAACTTATTGTGGAATGAGTAAGAACCTCAAGTACATCACCATAAGCCCAAAATATGATATTCGACCTAATTCTAGAATCTGATATAATTATTCACAGTCATATTAACTATTATTGTAGAAAAATACCATAAGGGCATTGTGGATATTTCACATGGTAGATATTATTCTCATATATTGGGGATTAACACTGACCTACACACACACACACATACATATACATATACATATATATATATATATATATATATATATATATATTGTGGTACATGATTATGAATATCTAGTAATGTATAATAAATATGTCAAACTAGTGTGCAATAAGCTACAATAAAAAATTAGAATATTCACTTGTATGTCAATGTATGTCTAAACACATATATGTTATTTATGATGACAAGAGAGACAATAAGTTAAGTAACTATGAACATTAATAATGTTAGATAATAATAACTATGCTAGTATAATGTCACTATTATTGGAAACAATATGAACATAGTCAAGAATAATGGTGAGGAAAATAGGTATAGTAGCAAAGGAGGTGTTAATATATTTATATGATACAGGGAGTAAAGATTAATATATATATATATATATATATATATATATCAGATCTCACGTAGAAATATACAAGGTAGTAAAAATGTAGAGTTAATGAATATTATACTAACCAACAAATAAATTGAATCCTAATCAGGATGATAAAACCCTAAAAACTCTAGAATGTGTATCTAAACTTGAAAGCTATTAAAAAAGGATGACATGCATTTAAATAAGTGAAGCAAAATACTAATTGGATACATTCATAGATGACATTAACCCAACATGTGCCTCCTATTTGTATGCAAAATAGGAAGCCAATGTTAAAATAAGAAAAAATGAATAAAAAATTAAAGACCCATTCATTTGTTTTCACAACATTGAAATCTGATATGTAGGTTTTCACATTGATAGATAACATCATTGATATGGTTACCTTCAATAATATGTTCTTATTAATTTTTTAGTGTGAATGATGTTAAGTTTAATTATTTATTGGTGTGTTATAATTCTTATATTTGAGATTCGTGTTAAGTCGTGATAAAATGTGATTCTAGGTTTTTGCCACGATTAAGATATAAATGTAGAAACTCAAGTATTTTTGAGTTAATGATATGACATACTATCCTATGGAACTTATACAAGTACGAACATGATAGGAGTATGCATGGAATGGAGCTCCATTCTGCTGTATTATGAGTATGTATATATGTAAAGTGGCAAGTCTGGATTGGAAGCCACAGTGGGATATGATTGGAAATCCCAAAACATATTTTAGATGAAACACCTCAACTAGAATCCATATAGAAGAGATTATTCTAGATTTGAGATCTTGACTCATGATGAGAAATACCATACTCAGTGAGAACATAAAGAATAAAGTTAAAAAGTTAATGAACAAGCCATGTGATAACACCCAAATTTAGGCATTTATGTTATGTATCTATCTATGGTTTCATGCCGTTATGGCCTTAATATGCCCAAAATAACTCTAGATTCTTATCTTCTAGTAATTTATATCTTTTCATAGATAGATTTGCTCAACTAGCCAATTTTGGGACTTGCAGGCATCAAACTCAAGAAGACATTTACTCTCCAGTTTTCACCCATCAAGCATCATGTTATGTGCATTAGCTTAGGAGATGGTGGTCCCGCTAACCGACTAGCGGGCCCAAGAAACTTTTGATATCTTGGACCCTATTTTTTATGGACATCTCTTTTATCATAGAGTATCCTTGTCAATCAGAAGGTTCATCGATGCAGGCCCATTGACCACCAGCAATACCCCCTAGGTGGGGTTTATTCCTAAGGAGTAAGATCAATGACCGAAGAGATCTCCATCTATAGCGACCTCTACGACTTTCATCTATGGCGACCAAAGGGATCTCCATATGTATCAACCACTACAACCACAACTGTAGCGACCACTACAACCTTCACCTGTAGCGACCGCTATGACCCACAACCATCACGACCGCTACGACCTTTATAAAACTAAAAAAAATCAGTTGCAACAACCCAAACGACTAGTATTTTTCCTTAAGTGTTCCCAAAGGCTTCTAGGCATCCCCAATTATAAATAGGACCCCTTGGGCTTCATCCCTTGGTTAGCCAAGCACTATGAAGGTCCCTATTCTATAGCTTAGTGATCCTACAATGTCCTCTCTCTCTAAGATTAATCACTTTCATCATCCATTAGAGTGAGTAGCTAGGATATTTGTAAGAGAGATAGTCCTATATGTATATCTTGTGAGGCTCTCACTTCCTCCACCTCCCAATCTCTCATTTCAACCATGAATATTAAGGTGCTCTCTCTCTCTTGGCTAGGAGAGGTGAAGAAGAACAAGGGAAGGAGTCCCTTGGGGAAGAAGAAGGCAAGGTTGAAGACTTGGAGAAAGAGTGGGTGAGCCCTTGGTGAAGGCAGAAGACTCCTTGCTCAAGTGGGTAAGTCCTTGGTGAAAGCTTCTCTGAGAGAAGATTAAGTCAAAGGTGGAAGATACAAGAAGAGTGGGTAATCCCTACAAGGAAAAAGACTTAATGCAAGTGTGGGTAAGACCTTGGTGAAGGCTGAAGATATCTTGATCAAGTGGGTAAGTCCTTGGGTAGGTTGAAGACTCTTGGCTTGGATAGGTAAGTCATTTGGAAGGTCATGTATTATAAGTCTTATGAATTAATATAAGAGTGCAATGGATAAGAAATCCTAGAGATTGACCTCACTAGGTAGTGGACTAACATACTTCTAGTTTAAATTATGGAACTACTCTACATAGATTGTCACTGGTGCTTGTTCAATCTCTCTCCCTTGCTATGTATGTTTTAGTTGCACTCAAATTTCCTATTTAGAAACATTATCTTATGATATATCTTGAAGGTTTAATGAATTTTGTTTAAGTGCATTTAACTCTATTCACTCCCCCCTCTAGAGCACACAATCACCCATCCTAGGATCCAATACATTTTCCAACTACCCATGGGTTTCATGTTTTCTTAGTTTATCTTGATCAAGTGATTGTATTTAGGCAGTATTTAACCTTCTTTTTTCACTTTTGATAGAAACTATTTGATAGATTAGAGTTGTATGTGTTGACACCCTCTTTTTGGTCACCCAAATGACGATCATATCATATTTTTTATCTACTAATGATAGAATGTATCCACATTTTTCATGTTATTCTGTAATTTTACACCTATGTAATCCACCCACATTCACCCATTTGTCACTCGATAAGGTTCTGTAGATAGAAAAGCATGTCTCTAAACTTAAGTGCAATTTGTCCTTTTTATTGAGATTTTTATGAGCCTTTTTCAATAAATTATCCAGTTGAACAATCCTGAATAAAATATTCAATTCACACTTCAATTGGAATTCCAAATGCTCTTTTGAAATTCAATCAAATCCATATTTTATAAAAAATGAGAGAAAGAGAATAATTTTCCTTCGAGATTCCATCTCTCCTCTTCCTCTTTTCTAATCCAAATTTATTTCTCCACTGACAACCTCCCATAATAAAAAAAAAATTCTTATCTAACATATCCCTAGATTTTTCCCCAAAAAAACTCAAATACCTAAAGACTTTTGTTTGTTTCCTAGGGAGACCTAGTGGAATTTGACTTTTGGCACAACTTCCATGTGACATAATCCAACATTCCTCTAGGGTTTTCCTCAGGGAACAAAATCCCAACTCTTTTGGTTATTGTTTCTCTGATCTGATAGGAATTTATTCTCTGAAGTTTTTTCAATGCACATAACCACCAATCCCATATCACAACTATAAATAACCCCCATATCCACCATAATAAAACCTGCAATTTGATCTCCTAAACCTGGAGAGAGACTATTGTTCAAGATCTTATTGTCTAATGCCTAGAAGACTCTTCTCCTAGTACATCTACTTCCCTACTATGGAAGGATATAGAGATAGTACAAAGGCAACATGTTCAACTTCTTCTATTGTTTTATATATCTTGATGTCAACTTATCCATAACAATTATTGAATTTTTATATCATAAAAATTGCTCTGACTATGTCAATAATTGTTCATCTAATGACAAGTGTAGTGATTAATTGATATAGAGATTGATTGATTCTCTAATCATTATCCAATCACGAATTACTTAACTAGATTCCTTAAAATGTAGATCTAGTTGTCTTTCTTCTTGTTCTTTTGCTTGATTTTATGAACGAAATAGCAGATCTTGTTTATTTTGTACCTATTTTTTAATCATCTCTTTGTCTATCCACGTCTTATCCTATTTAGTCATGGTTGAATTCCATCGTGGAATATTTTGAGGTGATTGGGATCCAACAATTAAAATTTGAGTTTTAAGAATGAAGATAGAAAGAGACGGTCATCTTAAGTCTTGAAATACTCGAATACCCTTATGATGTCTTTATTTTTTTCTTGCTTTGTTTTCTTCAACCAAACCCAACCCGAATAATATATCAAACTCAGGATTTCAAATAGAAATATTTATTTTGGGCACATGAGGGTGTTTAATACCTTCCCTACTCATAGTAGGATTGTTAAAGCTCATCTTTCATCCATGCTTTATCCACATTTTGGTGGAGTCACTTTTGGTCTTTTTGCATTTTTTTCATTAATTTAATCACTTATCTATAATTTTCCTTGTTCTTCTTTAAAATAAGATGGAGACTCCAAATCCCTATCGTTTCATATTTTCCATGAGTTTCACACGTGAGCGTCAATATTAGACTTCAAAGAATTTTCTCTGGAGGTAAAATAGTACAGTTACTATTAAAAACTTCATAATTTCACATGTTGTATAGCTACCTTGAGGTAATATACTATACGTCATTCTTCTATGTCAACTTGCATTTTTTTTGGAATTGTAGACTTGAAGGTTTAGTTGAGAGTGTCCCTTTGAATGAAGATGGTGTAACCTCCCTCCATATGAACTTCACATTGTGGCAATCACAATCGTGTGAAGTTGATGCTTGTTATTATGCATTTGTCTTTTTTATATCTTGGTTCTTTGTAAGGAATTCATATTATAACAAACACATAAGCATTTTTATCTCATGTGAGGTACAAATATGAGTGATATTAGTCCAACATCATTCACCAATATGTTATTATTTATGTGAATTTTTTACATGCACTTGATACACTAAATCTTCCATACTCCTTGTGGATATAGGAGTACATGTCACTGCATACATCTTGGAATGATGTTTTTAGATGTGGTATGACCCATCTACTCTCATTAAGAGGCATGTATTAATAAATAATGTGTCCCTCTATCCTTCTAGGTTGATGAGACTCTTGTCCTCTCTAGGATGCTCTTGATAAGTAAATATCTACCGGTCTCTTTTCTAAGATTATATCTACTACTCTGTGCACATGTTCACTTTCATCTATGATGTTTTTCTTGTAGTGTTCCTTCATGGAGGGAAGGTGTCTCACATAGTTCCTCTAGGTTAAAGAATCCACTCAAAAGCTAACTTGCAATGCATGTATTTTGGTTTTGTCATTTGGCTTTAGTGAATTCTTTTTTCAGGATTATTCAAGAGGAACGCCTCATCGAGCTATCTCTAATCTCTAATCTCCACCCTTCCTTGTTTAATTAGGCATATAAGCTTATTCTAGCCACTTTATTTATTTCTTTTATTTTATGGTCCCCACAAATGAATTTTATGCTCCTATTGATATAATCATACAGACCATCCACATCTAGTAGTATGAATCATGTAGCTAGGAATGTTGTTCAAAATATTATTGATTAAGGTGCTCCTTCATGTCAAATTTAAAGAGTTTGCATCCAATGTATTGATGATTTTATTAATCTTGAATAACACATATTATACATGGATCTTTGTAAGAGGCCATGGATCACATGGACAATGAAGATGTTTCCTTATATTCTCTATTATCAAGATCCTAAAATTCTCTATTGTTAGGATGTCAAAGTGGATATGATGTCAATCTTGAGTTGGATGGGGTTAGCTTTGGAAAATAAGACATGTTCTTTATCCTTGAAAAACTTCAAACTACAAAATTTTTTCAAAATTAAGAAGGTGTTCACTCATGATATTGTCTAATGGAGACCTATATGAAAAGAATGAAATCGTTGAAAATGCAAATGTGATAAACCATACAATCTTGAAACTATCATTCTTTCAACAAATAGTTTACATCTAGTCATGGTTATCTCAGTGTTAATTTCATGATATAATCATTCCATGCATGATAAAAAGATGAGTCATAAACAAGGTCCCCTCTATTAACACCTACTCTTAGTTTGAATGGGGGAATTTCCTCCCCATCCCAAATTGTTATTGTATCTTTGACAATAAGAATACACATTGTGATGTTTGCTAGTATGTCATGTAAACATACTTTTGTCTTGGTGTCAGGAATTAAGTTCAAGTCCATAATGTCATAACCATTTATAAAATCAATATTGATAGACATCACCTTCCATATGGAGGTCGTGACGTACCACCAATCACATACACAAGAGAAAGCAATCTCATGTCATCCATAGCATAGGTTCCAACTTGAAGGAAATGTCACAAATAATGAATAACATGGAAAATAATATTTTGAAAAGAAAAACTTATGACACACCAAAGTGGGTCCACAAATTAGGTACATTTTTCTAGAATGACAATGCATTAAAATGGATCCCACCTTAAAGCAATACAATTAAATATTTGACAAGCATTTGTTTGAATGAAAGTATGAGTTACATTGCATAATAGATGAGAATGTCTCATTTCATTGTATGGTATAACATAATATATATAATTTATTACAAACTGAGGAATAAGAAGGAATTGAAATTGTATATCCACCTCAATAGTCTCTCTCCTCTTTAACAAAGTATGAGTCTTTTCTTTTCATTACCTAAATTACCTCTACGATGTTTCCACTATCAAGTCGCACAACATAAGAATATCAGTCAAAGCATGTGGCTAGCATAACAATATGAGATGTATTGAGAAACAATCTCAAGAACATAATCATCACGACTTAGATATATAAAGCAAACATTCCATTATATATACTACACCTATATATATATATATATATATCCACCCATAATCATTAATATGCAATATGATTCTTAGCATATCCTTATCATAAATATGACTTCATAGTCATAAGCAGGGGTGGCGTGATAAAGATCTTCCTTTTCGCTGGGTCTGACACATTCTCCTGATTGTACATTACCTGAAACATGGTGATGTGGCCAGAATCTCACCTCTCGAAAGAGGCGAATCTGGAAGGCGCAGACTTTAAATTTATAACCTGAAACCTATAAGGACCCCCATAACTTTAATATGGCATCAAAGTAGATATACGGGGTCAAACACATGGACTTTGGTATATTTATGACGTTTAAGATCTATCTCTTAAGTCAGTTAAGTCATCTCCAACGACTAGAAATACTTTTCTATACTTTTCCATACAGTGTGATCGGTCGAGTTTCTATAAAGGTAACTGGACTGAATGCACTATGCGACAAAGCTAATTTGACCAATCGGTCGAGTTTGTCCTGGTAGGAACTCGATCGATAGATTAAATAAGTTTTGTTCCAATGCAATGTTCAATCGAGTTCTGAGTATAGGAAACTTGACCGAACCATGGCATTCTCAAAATCCATCAAGGATCGATTGAGATTGTAACTCGACGGATAAAGTGCATGTAATGAATTTTGGAGAATGTCATTAAAGTGCTTAAATATTTGATTTAAGTGCTCCTAATTTTTTTAAACTTAATTACAAGTCATACAATCATTATAAGTGATTTACAACATGATTGTAATGGATTTATATCATATTCTACAAAAGTGCACTTGCATTGATTTTGAGTTGTCTTTTCTTCAAGTTAGGATGCACAAGTTAGGGCATTGGGAGTGTGTCTATACCTAATCTGAAATCACTCAAGTAGAGGCATTAGACACAAATAAGGGGAATTGTTTAGTCATCACCAAAATAAGGGTTTAGTCACTTTAGACCTTGAGTCAACATTGACCTAGAGTCTACATTCTCCCCCTTTTTGAAGATGACAAACCATTCCATAAATATATTGAAACCTTTTAAGTAAAATCATACCTTTGGAGAAACCTAGAGGTTTTAATATAATTGAGTTCGTATGCTCCCCCACAATTTATGGTCATGGAGTTCTCATACTCCCCCTCAATTGATGCTATTTCTCCTACATGGTTAGCTTTCATAACATTTATAGAATACTATATATTCTACTCATATATGTTCTACACACATATGGATTCTCCCCTTTACCTTCTCCCCTTAACATATACATGCTTATATATATATATATATATATATAGAGAGAGAGAGAGAGAGAGAGAGAGTCAGGCTAGAATACACTCGAGTGTACAGATCGCACAAATACACTCAAGTGTGTTTGCATATCAAGACTATTTTTTGCAAAATGTAAACCATTGATCTTCACTGTCATACTATAACAAGTCTACATATAAATTTTGAGCCTATTTGTATGAGTGTAAGTCACTCATCCAAGGGCAACAAAATCGACGCGTGAAACTGATTTGAAATGCATAATTTTTGTACTCTTTATAACATGACCTATAAATGTCAAAATGCGTTCAAATTTTTTATACGAGCTATTCATAAGATGTTTAAGAAAGTCAATGAATTATATTTTAAAAAAAATATTGCATCATGAAAAACTAATTGAGTGTATTTTTGAAAAAAAAATATTGCATCATGAAAAACTACTTGAGTGTATTCTACTCCGAATACACTTGAGTGTATTCTAGCCTGACTCTCTCTCTCTCTCTCTCTCTCTCTATATATATATATATATATATATATATATATATATACATATATATATATATTCCCTCTACATTTAAGACATGCTTTCTCCCCCTTCTCCCCTTTACATGGACATGCTTCTCCCTCTTTATGTAAGACATGCTTTCTTCCCCTTTGTCATTTCAAGAAGGTGGGGTGTGAAGAGATAAGAAACACCACTTGTTAAAAGAAAGGAGATAGTAAAAGTTATAATGGAGAGTAGAAAAGAAAAACTAGCGGCTTGTCTAAGCAAAAAAAAACAAGTTAAGACATGCATTAGCACAAACCTAGATGTAATTCTAGTCAAAGATCAAGGCAAGATAAAGTGTTGTAGAAGAAAAAATAACAAATCGCAATTTTGACCCTCAAGATGATGGAATCATCCAAAAAGTGTAAGGGCTCATCGTGAAGCATGAGTCTTGCTCAGGAGGTCGTTTCTGCATAAAAAACATTAGTCTTGCATCAAAATCTAATACTACATCAAAAATTGTATAAAATTCTAAGGATGCTCCAATTTCTACATACAATGTAGCTCTATATATCATGTGTCACAACTCTATGTAAGAAACTCAAGATAGTAGATATGCAATTCAAGGAAAAAGCTTGAGCATGTATGAAATAAGATATAAGCATATCATATAGTAGAATATCACTTGATGAAAAGATATCAAATGATAAACAAGGCTAGAACTACATGTATGAGAACTACTAGTAGATGATATCACAATTTAGGACTACTAGTAGGATCTAGATCATAGAAAAAGATACACAAGTTAAAAGAGAAAGTTATGAGCAGGTGTAGAGAAATATCCAAACAAAGAGATAAGCAATTCATAAGTAAGAAAGGATATAACTCACTAACAAATATGCATCATTAAAAAAATATGATTACCACTAAGAACTTCAAGGTTGTATCAAGATAAGATATACAACTAGATAAATGTAGCAAGTTATAGCACAACCGAAGCAATTTAGACACAATCAAGAGATCCAAAGAGATCATCATCAAAATCTGCAAAGCAACTCAAATCAAGTAATTACAAGATATAGATATACCAATTTAGAGAAATTAGAGAGATAGACTTGTAAGAAATAAATGAAATTTAAAACATGGCAATGAGCACATATAAAAGGTATCAAAGGGAGTGCCAAAGAGTAAACCAATTGTTTGAGAAAATCTAGTTGGGAGGGAAATTCTCATCCAAAAAGCCAACTGTATATTCTATGCACAGTGTTGTCGGTCGAGTTCTGTGTATTGAAAAATCGACCGATGACAGCTGTTGGCAACACCCATTGGTCCTGGTCGGTCGAGTTTCTACCATGACAAACTCGACCAATCAAGATGTTGTCAAGAAGCACACACACACACACATTTATGTGTATATATATATATATATATATATGAAAAAACATATCTAGAGGCATTATAAAAATATAAATCATATCCAAACATGTGTAGGCAAGTTGTTAATGCACTATGAAAGCATTATAAACAACTTTTAAGCAAGAAAGTGATGAGAACCACAATATACCACTTTTGACTCAAAAACCATATGTATAGTGCACACGAACTTGGAAAAACACATTATGATTGGATATTAGCAAGCATAACATTACCTATGTGCTTACCATTACTTTTTCACTTGTTTCCACCCCATACACATCTCACCTTTATTCTTTTATGTGGATTGAGAAGACAATTTGCAAATCCAAAGCTCATGTTAATCCTTTAGCAAATACCTACAAGAAGAAAGATGAAATGGTCCCCAATTATGTTTTTGGGTTTAGAGGGGTTATATTAGAAACTCAAATCCTATTGCTCTTGGGTGATTTCCTAAAATTACAACAATTAGAATAATGATCAAAATCATTGCAATAGTTACATGTGCCCATAGCCTTAGAACTAGAGGATTCTCCATGGAAGATTGGAGGTCCTTTACTTTTGTTATTTCGTTGGCTACCACTATACCCTAAACCATGTCTACCAATTTGTTTAGTAGCATGGTGTAGGATATCATTATGATTCTTTTTAACAACCAAGAATCTTTACAAAGAAGATCTAAAACTATCATTATCATGCATAATAGAAGAAATAGTAGAAGACAAATGATTTATATTATCTCTAGCATGCAAAAGATCATTTTCTAGGCAAAGAGCTTTGGTCAAATAAGAATCTATATAAATATGAAGAGCAGCAACATTATTCTCTCTACTAGTAGAACTAGAACAAGATTCAAGAGCATTTATTTGAGCAAGAAAGGATGCATTTTTTTTCAAGCAAAGCAATCTTAGAAAGATAATCACTCTTTTCATATTATAATTCTTTCAAAACAAAGTATTTGTCCTCACTTTTAGTTATAAAAACATCAATATCATGCATGAGAGAATCCAAAATGTTACTATGCTCTACATTAGAACTATGCATAAGAGGTTGAGCTTCTATAAATCTAATATTGTCAAGAAAATTAGAATTTTTCAAGTTTAAGAGAATCTACTTGACTAAGATAAGCATTTTATCATCAAGAAAATAAGTATTAGCATGTTCAAGGTCATCTAATTCTATATGAAAATTATCAAGAGTTATAGGAAGTTTTTTCATTTCTTTTTAGAATATTTAAGAGAGGCACAAGTAACATTAATGATAGCAATTAAGGTTTTTTTATCTAAGGAGTTTAAATTTACCTCATTTGAGTCTTTTCTTGTTGAAGCCATAAGAGCAAAATGGCATTCCTCTTCATCAATAGAGCTTGAGTTAGATCCTCCACTTGATTCTTCACTTGATCTTGAGTTGGAAGAGTCACTTGAGCTTGAGTTGGAGGAGTCACTTGAGCTTTTGTGTCATTTCTCCTTCTTATTGTACTTCTCTTCTCTTCTCTTGTGATGATGGGTCTTTTTGCCTTGTAGACAATCTATCTTGAAGTGACCCTTTTTCCACACTTAAGGCATCGACTGGAAGAGGACTAGCCTTTATAGAGTCTACCCTTGGAGTACATGGCATCCTATTCAACTTGAGAGGATGGAGAGGCTTGACCCAAATAGCTTCAATTTGAGCCTTGATTTCATCCTTCTTCATTCTCTTTATCTCTTTCTCCTCTTGTCTTTCAACTTCTTCTCTCTTGTCAAGTGTGACTTCATGGGCTAGAAGATTTTCTATGAGTTCTTCAATGTGAATATCACCAAGAGGCCTTGCTTCTTCAATGAAAGTCACCTTGGATTCCCACCTCTTGGGAAGAGTTATAAGGATCTTTGAGTTGATCTCTCATCTAATCATAGGATGACCTAGAATGGTAAGACCATTCACAATGTTGTTGAGCCTTGAGTACATGTTGGCTATCTTCTCCTCCTTTCCCATCTTGAAGTTCTCAAGTAGCCCTCTGAGCATGTAGACATTGCTTTCCTTCACTTGATTTGTCCCCTCATTAGTGACACATATCTTTCTCCATACCTCATAGGTCGTCTCACAAGAAGAAATTCTATTGAACTCGGTGGGGGTCATGGTGACATAAAGGATGTTGATTGCTCTTGCATTCCAGGTGGCTTTCTTCATGTTAGATTCATCCCATTCTTCCATCCTTTTCTCTGGTAGCTTGTATGGATGGTCCACCATTCGCCATAGCTCAAGACTTTTTCCTTGGATGTGTAATTGAAGTTGTCTCTTCCAATAGAAAAAGTTACTCCCATCAAACATTGGAAGGTTGACAAAGTATCTCCCATCTTGATAATCACCCATATTCTCTGACTTGTGGAAATATGCTCGGAAAATAACCGCTCTGATACCAATTCTTGGATCCTAAGATGGGTTAATGTGTGCTCTAGAGGGGGTGAATAGAGCTAAATGCATTTAAACAAAATTCATTAGACCTTCCATATATATCACAAGATAAGGTTGCTAAATAGGAAATTTGAGTGCAACTAAAACATACATAGCAAGGGAGAGAGATATTGAACAAGAACCAAGTGACAAGCTATGTAGAGTGGTTTCATACTTCAAACTAGAAGTATGTTAGTCCACTACCTAGAGAGGTCAACCTCTAGGATTTCTTAACCATTGTACTCTTATATTCATCCATACAACTTACAATACATGACCTTCTAAAAGACTTACCTATCCAAGTCAAGAGTCTATAACCTACCCAAGGACTTACCCACTTGATCAAGATGTCTTTAGCCTTCACCAAGGTCTTACCCACACTTGCATAAAGTCTTTGGCCTTGCAGGGATTACCCACTCTTCTTAGATCTTCCCCCTTTAACTTCAACTTCATTCAGAGAAGCTTTCACCAAGTACTTACCCACTTGAGTAAGGAGTCTTCTTCCTTCACCAAGGGCTTACCCACTCTTTCTCCAAGTCTTTGGCCTTTCCTTATTCTTCACCAAGGGACTCCTTCCCTTGTTCTTCTTCACTTCTCTTAGCTAAGCGAGAGAACCTTAATCTTCATGGTTGAAGTGAGAGATTGGGAGGTGGAGGAAGTGAGAGCCTCACAAGATATACATGTAGGACTAGCTCTCTTATAAATCTCCTACTCACTCTAATGGATGATGCAAGTGATTAAGCTTAGAGAGAGGAGACTGTAGGATCACTCAACTATAGAATAGGGACCTTCATAGTGCTTCACTAACCAAGGGATGAAGACCAAGGGGTCCTATTTACAGTTAGAGATGCCTAGAATCCTTTAGGAACACTTAAGGATGAATACTAGCCATTTGGGGTGTTGCAATGGATATTTTTTTTAGTTTTGCAACACTCCAACAGATAGCAACACTTTTCTGTACTTTTCTATACAGTGCGATCGATCGAGTTTCTATAAAGGTAACTCGCTTGAATGCACTAAGCGACAAAGCTAATTTGACCAATCGGTCGAGTTTGTCCTGGTAGGAACTCAACCAATAGATTAAATTAGTTTTATTCCAGTGCAGTAGTAGGTCGAGTTCTGAATATAGGAAACTCGACTGAACCATAGCATTCTCAAAATTCATCAAGAATCGGTCGAGATTGTAACTCGACCGATAAAGTGCTTGTAATGAATTTTGGGAAATGTCATTAAAGTGCTTAAATATTTGATTTAAGTGATCATGATTTTTTAAGCTAAATTACAAGTCATACAATCATTACAAGTGATCTACAACATGATTCTAATGGATTTATATCATATTCCACAAAAGTACACTTGAATTGATTTTGACTTGTCTTTTCTCCAAGTTAGAATGTGCAAGTTAGGGCATTTGGAGTGTGTTTATACCTAATCTAAAATCACTCTAGTAGAGATGTTAGACACAAATAAGTGGAATGGTTTAGTCATCATCAAAACAAGGGTTTAGTCAATTTAGACCTTGACTCAGCATTGACCTGGAGTCAACAAAATGTAGGAAGATTAACATAAAAAGGTCATTTGTAAAGACCCGATCTTGCTATAATTTTTCTACAAAATTTATATTAGAAAATATAAACAAGGATGTAAATTCTTATAATTTATTCAGAGTACATGGTGTTCTTAGAATATACATATACATCAAATACTAGTAAATAAAATTTCCACTAATCTATTCTTGATCTCTAACATAGGGCATCTCTTGCAATGTTTTCTAGGTCTTCCTTGGATCACATGTCCATGAATTCTCAGAGGGAATAAAACCACTCTTAGGCAACAATAAGGGAAGATAGGTAAGTCAAATGACCAGTATGAAATCAATATCTGGAAAAAATGAATGAACATATCTACAAAGGTTTTTTATGATAAAATTCAAAGAACTAAATAATGTAGGCAAGTATCAAATGGAAAAAAATGAGTTTCAAAATCAATAGGATTTGGTATCAAATTTTGGGACTCGTAATTCAAATATTCAAATAGATAGCACATGTCAATGTTTGCTTTGTTTGGGGAACAATGTATTCTCTCCTACAGAGAATGAAAAAACACAAACTAAGTTTTTTAGTATAATGTGGGAAGCTATGTCCTTCATATCTGCTCAGAGGCATGGAAGTGTAATTGTATTAAATTAATGGTCACTATCATGCCCCTTTTATGTTTAGACAGTGTGCTATTATTTTAAGAAATAATTTTTAGTGTCCTTTCAAAGAGGAAGGATAAAGTTTTAAAATAAATTCAGGCCAACCAACCTATCTACTATGCAAGCTTTCAAGAGGGAATAAGTTTTTCAAAAGGAATGGTAATTTGACACCTTGATTGAAAAACAATCAACCATCAAGAATGTCCTTCACAAAGGTTCAACTAGATTCTGCATATCACCATACCATTAGTCACAATCATGGTCATGGTCTTGGAATTATTTCCCTATATTCTTTCCTAATGTTATATTTTCCACCAATTAGATACATATGCATGTTAGTCATGTATTAATATCTCAATAAGTATTTAAAAATAATATTCATCATTTTCAATGTATTCATATGTTTCTAAAATACATCAACTATATCCACACTAAGGCTTAATGGCAATATGTTGAGTAATCTTACAAATCAACAATGAAAATACTAATACACTGATTAACCACTAAATTTTAGTCCTTTAGTACTTTCTAATAGACTATGTATTATGTGGATTGGGTTGATCAATGAGTTCAATCAAGAAATTATACTATCATTACAAATATTAATAATATATAAAATCCTCTTATATAACAGATTCAAAAAAAAATGCTTATCCATACTTAAGCACTAGTAATTTTATATTATATTTACTATTAATAAAATTACTCAAAATAACGTCTATACATAAGGTCACTGGCATACCATAATAGTGCATCATGAATTCAGGGAAAATAAAAGAACATATACATATATGAACTAATGGTATGTGTTACTTGTTTATACATGTATCATATTAACCATCATAATATTAGTAAATAATTTATTAATGTACACATGCATGGGCATTTATATACATGTTAAGATATTAACATATTTCACATACTACATACATGCACTAGGTACTATTTATGCATATATTGATTGGGCTTGGAACCAAGTTGCATTATCACATTTATATATATTATTCTACATCATCAACTACATACACTTTACATAATACAAAAAGGTTTACATTCATTTCTCTAGTATTATTTAGCTTCCCAAACATTTGATTTATTAAGTGTTGAACAAAATGACACTAATCAACTGCAAGAAGAAGAAGATATGTACCTACTATTTGAATTAGGAGGAGGAATATGAATCGAGCAATGATTGCTCCTCTAAAATCCTTGCCCATAACTCTTGTGGCCGAAGGTGTTGGATCGACCTATGTCGTGAGGGTTGGATTATACTCGCTTGTGTTGTAAGTTTGTTAATAGTTTGCCTTTAGTTCTGCCATCTTGGCATATGGACTCGACGAGGATTTCAGGGGGTTATATAGGTAGGTGGAGCAATGCTATATAGTGTAAGAGGCGTCAAACAGTTGTTAGAGACTATACATGTTGGGGAGTATAAAATGAAGTTTGTGATGTTTAAACAAGGGGTTTGCTATGCAAACCCATAACCAAACCCCAACCAATCTCAACCACATGTTACAATACATAATAAATAAAATATATTTTTTATTTATTATGCATTGTAACATGTGGTTGAGATTGGTTGGGGTTTGGTTATGGGTTTGAAAATGGGATCTGCCTAGCATTACTCTTTAAACAATGGTGTCAATGGCAATTGATGAGGCCTCGTCAGTTTTGTGGTTGGCAGAATGTTGATTCATTGCTTAAGATTTCACAATCTGATTTTTTGTAGTTGTCAATTGGTGAAATAACATGGTTGTAATTCTCATAGAGGTAACAGAGGGAGTAGTTTATTGTAATAGCGTGATATGTTACTAAACAATTAAAGATCACCACAACACATATCTCTATTAGGTTGCAACAGAATGAGGGAGACAACTGGTTCAACCAATTTTATATATCAGAAGAGGTACATGCAAGGAGTCTGCGTCATATATCGTAAAGGTTCATATTATATTCAATAACTTGTTTATGAAGTCATAAATTATAATATCATTTCCTGTATTGAACACCCACCGCAAATGGTTCACATATTCTTTTACATTGGCACAAATTATGATAGTATGCCGATGAAAATGAATTCAATCTTGTATAATTAATTACTCCTATAAATTCATTCTAACCATTGTTATTTAATTATTTTAATTACTTATTGTGATATAGATGGTGTTCTACCTTTTCTCTGTTAAGTCAACCGCTAAGAAGGTCAAAAGTCAAACATGCTTAAAATAAAGGAGGCTAACCGTTTCGTAATATTGATTATTTATAAGGAAGGTGAAAGAAGCAAATGTGAAAAGACCTAACAGTAAGGAATAGAATGGTCGCATATCAAGCAGCTTGATGTCCGTGTGAGCGGAATGCAAAAAGGGATCATCCTCACATATTTTTATTCCAAGAACTTTAATGCATATCATTACTCTGACACATTTTTTTAAAATTTTTAGTATTAAAAGAGACCTTGAGAAGCACACCATTTGTTACCGTTATCAAATTTATATGGCCATTTGAATTTCATACAAAACAGTTAAATAAGGCTTTAATACTTAGCAATTAGTCATTATTTCATGGAACCAAAAGTATAGTTGATGCTTTTCATATTCCAACATTATATCTTTGTAAGTATCATCGTGAATATAATGGTAGCCTTTCATTCAAATACATTTTTAATGGTTGGTTATAAATCCATATTTGCTAATTACATTAGATTTTTCTTACTTCTAGTATCTAAAGCCAACTGTTTGAAACCTTTTCTGTAGTTTTATCTCTTATTGTAACAATTTCTAAAAATATTAACTATCAATTTTATGGCTCTTATTTATGATATCATTTTATCAATAATTACTAACATTTTTCCATACATATAAATGTAAACAATACTTATATTTGATTCTAAAGTCTTGTTAATAACATAGATGTATTTTTGAAATACAAAGTTTGACCAAGGTACTTGAGCACAAAAATTTCCCATTGTACCAGATGATGTCTAAGTGATTCATAAAGATAAATTGAGGGCTAAACTTTAAGCATTATGAGCTTATTTAAGCACAAGAAAATCAATTGGAGGCTATCTAGCCACAAGAGACAAAACTTGACTAAAATAACCGAATGAGTTTTAGAATGAAGCATATTTAAGGAAAATTAAGAATCATAGCTCAACATAGATCTAGTACTCAAATTTTAGTATGTCACAATACTCCAACTCTTAAGGAGGACTTTGTTCCCAAAATCTACACATTTATGGTCGAGTGCGCACACCCTCCACTCTTTGGAGGAAAATTCATCAAATACCAACCTAAAGAGGAGTAAATGGCATGCCATCTAGTATTTTTTTTTCTCACTCTTAAGTATCATTGTACACCAATGTCTTAGTTTTAACGATTTTTGTACTCCTTCATGTGACTCTTCTTTAGTTTATTCTCATACCTCCTTGATTGTAATTTAGTTCAGGAAATCATCGACAAAATTCTAACCTTTTTTTACAAAATATAATAAAGAAAATAGTTTCTTAATGGGATAACATTTTGATGTGAATATGAAATGGTCAAAATTAATGTGAGAATCAAGTCACAATCACACCCACCCCACCAATATTCCACTTATTTCTACCCCACCACACTAACTACTCTGATCAATGGGAAACTAGATCACCATGGAACCTAATGTGCCACCAAGATTGTAACATCTCTGACCTGGGTTATGAGGTAACCCTGTTTGTTTTGGATAAATGAGTTTCTTAGGACTTTAATATAATCTTCTAAGGTGTTTTTTTATCATGTGACACACTTATGTCCCAAGTTTGGTCCTGATTAAATGCTATTTGAGCAATGTTCCTTTGTTTTGGACCAAAGTGCAATTTACCCAAGTTGAGGGGTTATATTGCAATATGTCACATGATTGAATATGCCTCATGTGTTCTATCATCATTATAGAGAAAAATTATGCAAGGTGGTGGCTGGTGGAAAGCCCAAATTCCAAGTTTAAACTTGTTTGAATAATGTTGAAATAATATTTGCTTGTTTTGGACTAAAGTGCAAATTACCCAAGTTGAGGGGTTAACTTGAAAATGTTACATGATAAAATGTTCCTCAAGTATTGAAGCATCATAATAATGAGAACGATGCAGAGCTATGGCTTGTGAAAGCCTGAGCACCAAGAAAGAGCTTATAAAGCAATGTTTGTGCATTAAAACCTAGTTTTGGTGTAATGTGCAAATTACCCAAAACCTAGGGTTCAATATGCAAAATACCACTTCTAGAGAGTCCCTAATGTTTCTTGATATCAATTATAGACAAGAAAATCAGAGGGGCATCTCATTTGAATCTCTTTGGAGGAGAGAGAATCTTGATATTAAAATAATCAAGATTTAAGCATAATTGAAACCCTAATTCAATTTAATGTAAAAATAAATATATTAATTGAATTGCCCTTCAACCAAAAATGTGATGGTTGAATTTGCATAAGTGTGAACTTCCTTGTGCCTTGCAATGGAACCTAAATATCTAAAGTGAGTGGAGAGCCCACTCACATTAGTTAAACTAAAAAGTAATATCCACTAATATTGGATATTATTATTAAAATGGTTAAGGTGCTTAATTTGTTTTCTTTTAATTCATGGATAATGAAGAGTAATTACAAGGTGGGGGATATGGTTTCGTATGAAAGGGATTGAGGGGAGTATGTGGCACCAATTTTGGGAGTTGAAGGAATTATTTATCACTTTCTCTCTCATTGAAATTCCCTTATATACATCCCATTTTCAAACCACATGAAAGGCTTTTTTTCGATTCCTTTTTCTTTCCTTGCTTTGGTTGAACACAAGGGAGCTTGGGAGAAATAGGAGGACGTGCCCCCAACCTGTATGTAAGCTCCATAATCATCTTCAACCTTGATTTCATGGTGGAAATCAAAATTCAATGCTTATTTTCTTCCTTTCTCCATTCAATCTTCAACTTTAGCCAATCCTTTTCACTCAAAGACTTGAGAACGGACCTTGGACAGTTGAGAAATCTTCATTCACCATCAAGGACATGAAGCTTGAAGCTTGGATTCAACTTTGAAGGTAGGTTATATAACTTGAACCCTTAAATGTCATTATTGCTTGCAATTTACTCATCATGTGTTGAACCTTTCTTCTTTCTCAATTTCCTTTTGATTAGTTGTTGAAATCACCATAAGAATCACAATTGATTTTGAAGGTTTGAATCTTGAAGATTATGATGTCATCTTAAGCACACACCTCAACAAAGGAATGGGCAAACGGTTTTCAAAACCGATTGAGCTAATTCAGTTTCAAAACTGATTGAGTTGATTCGGTTTCAAAACCGAATGGGTAATTGAGTTCAAGACCGAATGGGTAATTGAATCCAAGACCGAATGGGTAATTTACCTCAAAACCAAATGGGTAGTTGAGTTCAAGACCGAATGGGTAATTTACCTCAAGACCGAATGGATAATTGACTTCAAGATCGAATGGGTAATTGAGTTCAAAACCGAATGGGTAATGGATTTCAAGATCGAATGGGTAGATTAAACTTCAAAACCATTTAGGTACTTTGACCATTTAGAGGAGTTGACCGTTGGAGGTCTAAACGGTTTCAAACCGTTTGGGGTTAATAATATTTAATTCAAACGGTCTCAAACCATTTAGGGATTGTAAAATCAAGACCGTTTGATGGTCTAACGGTCGAAAGACCGATTGAAGGTTTTGGGACCAAGACCGTTTAAGGTCTAACGGTCTTCAGACCATTTGGAAGTGCAATTTAATCAAAGACCATTTGAAGGTCTAGTACCTCAAGACCATTTGAAGGTCTAATTGACTCAAACCATATAAGTACTTTTAAACCCTATGATTGTTAATGATGTTTATCAAAGATAATTACAATGGTTGTATGATGCAGCCCTATTTTAGGGCTCCATCATGTGCCATTTTGTACTTAAATCACATCTAAATATGTTAGATTACAAGATTTTGCCCCTAATGTTCTTATAATTGTAAATATTCTTATGGATGTTCTTTGTACTGTTTTCAAGTACTTGGACCATGTTTAGATGGATGAGAGAGAAAGAAGGAGTTCTAGGGTTCCCCCAATCATGGAGGGACCCAAAGAAGGCCCCAAAGTCTCCCTCAACCTACCTCCAATGGCCAAGAGTCGTCCCCAAGCAAAGACATCCAAGAATGATGAAGTTTGAAGTAACATCAATTGATGCAAGCCTCACCACGGTCGTGGCCACAACACCACAGTCGTGCATTGTTTTAGAAAAGAAGTGCCCTTTTCAATAGGGTTTTCCCACAGAATCCCATGGCCATGGCCATCTGCCACAACCGTGGCCATTGAAGACACCACGGCCGTGGCCATCCGCACGGTCGTGGTCAGGAGAAGAGAAAACGGTCGTGGGCCACCCCCACGTCCGTGGGAATTAATGACCAAAGTTCCAGTTTTTAACTGGGTTTTCACCCAAGGCGCCATGACCGTGGCTCACTGCCATGACCGTGGCCGATGAAGTATAAAACGCTTGTGGTGCTGCTCCACGATCACCTCTCCCTCCTCCAAAATGGTTGTGTTACCCAACACGGCCGTGGTGCCCCTCACCCACCACGACCGTGGCACTCCTCCACGGACGTGGCCACCACCATATTTTCACCACTCCCTCCATACCACCACCGTTTTGCCACCCCACGACTGTGTCCCACTACCCTCACCACGGCCGTGGCACACCACCACAGTCGTGGTGATCCACCAACCCTTCCCTACTTTTACACTGTATTTCCTAAACTGCCCCTACTTACCCTAGTGCCTCCCCACCACCTATATATACATGGGTGGCAACTGGGGCACGAAGGTTGGCCTCTCCTACAACTGCTCCAAGCTTCCACCTTCCTTCCTTGAGCTATTAGTGCAATTCCTTTGCATTTTGGCTCTCCTTCCACCATCTCCACCCTCATTCCACCTTGGAAACCTAGTTTTCTAGGTTTTCATCCATAACCCCCCATATTTTCATGCTCCCCAGCACCCTTGGAGGAGGGAGGTCGTCCACAGCAGCTTGGAGGTGAAGAAGAAGGCTACTACACCAAGATCCATGGAGTTTCTACCTCTTATTCCCCTTTCTTTTACTCTTTCTTTGATCATGTGTAGCTAAGCCCCTAGCGGTGGGCTGTTTGGGGTTAAAATGTGACTTTGATACCATGTTGGGGAAAAGTTGCTTGTAATGAACTCAATTTATATCTATGATGATTGACTCTTGCTTCTATCTCATTTCCTATTTTATTTCATGTGGTTTGTGCTTATAACATGGATTGCTTGCTTTGAGATGTTTGATGACACTTAGCTTCTAGGAGGAATTGGAGTGTATGTGGCAATCTTAGGATTGGCTCCTAGGTCCAATTAGTGGATCCCTAGCTAGCCCCCTTTGTTCCTACATACACATCCCTCCTTCTACAAGTGAGTGTGAGATTTAAGTATCCAGTGTAAGTGAGAGTGATGTAATTTCCTAGGGCCTTCTAAAGGCTAGAGTGGCTAGTGGCATGAGGTCAAATACCCTCATCTCTACTCCCATCTCTACCCTCAACCCTCAATTGCTCACTATCACTTACTCTAGAAACCTAGATTTGGCTAATCCCATTAGAATTACACCTAACCCTAGTCTTCTACTAGTAGTGTAGGGTATATTCTAATGGCATTGACCTTATTGTTTGGTTTGGTAATCTAGATGTGAAATGAGAACCATGCTTTTCTAACTATCTTCCCCAACTAATATCAAAGTTACATCCCCCAAACGGCCCACCTACCCTAATCAACTTGTTAAAACCCAAATTGCTTTGCTCACTTATTAATGCTAGTCTAGTTTAAATGCTTTAGCTTAACTTAGCCAATTGCATAGTTTTGTTCTCTAGTGTTAATTTAGGCCCCTGCTCTTGTTAGTGGTTAACTTAGCTTCTTAATTGCTTCTTGCATGTTTAGTCTAGTGTAGCTTGTTCTTGTCCTTGCTTAGCTCGTTTGTTAACTTAACTTGCTAATTCGCTTGTTCAAGATAACTTAGGTAGAATTATGCCTTTCTTTCTTGTTCATCTAGAGTAATCAACAAACAACCCTTTTAAAACCCTCAAACCCTAATCTTCGCACTAGGAACATAGCTTACACTACCTAACTCTAGTGCCCCTTCTATCCCTATGGACCAACCCCGTATCTTTTCAATCACCTATACTACGACAGTACCACGTATGCTTGCGGGCGACCTGTTTAGTCTTTGTGATCGACTTGGTTAGGGACAATATAAATATCGAAAGCAAAATCCCATCCCGTGCGTTCTGACCTTGTGGAGTGCATCTAGCCACCCTAGTTGGCTGGTGTGTACGGCTCTAGCGGAATTCGCACCAAGCTTTCTAGTGTCATTGCCGGGGATAGAGGCGCTCGACCAAGTTAGATAGTGTAGCTTAGCCCTTCCTTTTGCCCTCACAATTTCTATTATTTATTCTTTGTGTTACTTTTGCATCTTAGTTTGCTAACTTGGTTTCTTGTTGTTTGTTTGTGTATTGCATAGGTGACAGTTGTGCATGCGTCGCACACGTTCTACTTGTACTGAATTGGTGTTGTATGACCCCGAGATTGGAAGAAGAAGGTGCCAAGCTCGCCGCAACCAGCACATAGAAGCTGAGATGGCTGAAAACAACCCGCAACCGGATGCTCAGCCACCTCCACCGCCACATCACCCGCTCCACGAGTACTTCACGCCAGGGAACTACAACTCCCCCATTGCCACCTTGGTTAACCAGATGCCCAGTCAACAATTCTCCATTCTGCCTGCACTTCTGGGACTCCTCCCTACCTACTTCGGGATGGAGAATGAAAACCCCTACCACCACATTGATGCGTTCCTTGAGACGTGTTCAACCTTCCACACTCCCACCGCCACTGACGATTCCATTAGAAGGACACTCTTTCCTTTACCCCTCAAAGAGAAAGCTAAAGAGTGGTACGTGTCCAAGCCAGAATTGGTCACATGGAATGAAGTGAAAAACGAATTCCTCAAGAAGTTCTTTCCCATTGCCAAGCTGTCTTACATGAGGAGGTGCATCACGTCACTTGCTCAGAAGGAAAATGAGCCCTTCCATGAGGCATGGGAGTGGTTCCAGAAGCTGCTCTGTGACTACCCTCACCATGAGGTACCTTTATGGCAGCTCATTCAAGCATTCTACACCGGGATTGAGGAGGAAAGTCAGAACAATGTGGACTCTTCCTGCGGGGGCACTTTCATGGCGAAGCCGCCCGAAGAATCATGGCCATTATTTGAACACCTTGTTGAAAATTCTTGCCACCGCACTTCTACTAAAGGGGGCATTGCAGCCGAAGCTACGTTCCTCCATCTTCCTCCACAACTCCGACTCGCAATGCTACTAACCCAGACATGATGAAGATGATGGTCAACATGATGAGAATGATGAAAAATCAAGTTGGTGGCTCTTCTAGCCAACCCACAATGGCAGTTGACACTATAGATGAGGAAGTAAATGCTCTACACTCCTTTGGTGGCCACAATAACCAAGGCCCCATGTCAAACTCTTACACTCCCGAGTGGAGGAACCATTTGAACTTCTCTTGGAAACAACAGAATGAGGATGGCCAGGACAAGGGCAACAAAAGCCACGTTACAGTTCAAAGTTTGAAGAGGAAGTGCTCGGAAGGTTAAGAAGTTTAGATGAAGTGAAAAAGGATGTGAACTCACATGGGCAGTCCATCCACCGCCTTGAGCAAAGCTTGGATCAGATTTCTCTCTCTCTTACAAGGAGGGAAGAAGGAAGACTACCCTCTCAACCGATGCTCAGTCCAAATAATGATGGTGCCCTCCTAGGGAGCACTTCAAGTGAATACGCTCCGCCACAATACCAAGCACCACCGAACCTCTATGCTCCACCACCTCCTCAAGTACCTCTCAACTATCAATATGATCCAGCTCCACCTCATACATACCAACAACCACCTCTGCAATATCACCCCCATCCACAACAACAACAACCACCACCACAACCGCAACAACAATTCATTCTCCAAAATCCGAATTCACCTCACCAAAGGCCTCCACCACCTCAACAGCCACAACCACCTCCACAAGCCTCTTCTTCTACTACCCATGAGCATGTGAAGGTGGTGACTACATTGAGGAGTGGCCGGACTTTGGAGCATACACGTGATATAGTTGTTGATGATAGAGGTGATATTGAGGCTGAGCAGATTGATACTGAGATATAGGTTGAGGATATTGTAACAAGAGGCAGGGTTGATACTGTGATTTCGGATGTTGATACTGTGATTTTGGATGTTGATATTGTGTTTCCTGTGATTCCAGTTGATGATACTGTTGATATGGACCATATGGGGTCCCAACTCCCTCCGTTTCCTAAGGCTCTTAAGGAGCCTTCTGTTGAGAAAAGAAGAAAGAAGCACACTGAGGACATTCTTGAAACCTTCAAGCAAGTAAAAATCAACATCCCTTTGCTGATGCAGTCAAGCAAATTCCCTCTTATGCTAAGATTTTGAAGGATCTTTGCACATTAAAAAGAAGGACTATGGGAAGAACCCCAAAGAAAGTGAAACTTACCGAGCAAGTGAGCTCGATTCTACAGCACACCATTCCAAGAAAGAGAAAGGATCATGATGCCCCCATCATCTCATGCTACATTGGGGCACACCGCATAGACTAAGCCCTCCTAGACTTGGGTTCTAGCGTGAACCTCATGTCGTATGACGTTTTTGTAGAATTACAGATGGGACAGTTGGGTCCGGCCCATTGCACTTTGTAGTTAGTTGACATGTCGGTAAATATGCCTAGAGGGTGTGTTGATGATGTGCTCGTGAGACTAGATGATGAGACATCTGCTTTCTTTCCTGTTGATTTCATTATCTTGGATATGGAGAAAGACACGAGGAAGGTTCCTATCATCTTAGGGAGACCCTTCCTAGCCACAGCTGATGCAGTTATCCATGTTAGAACCGTTACAATGCATGTGACATTCATGCACATGAAGATATGGTTAAACATCTTCAAATCGTCAGCCACAGCCGAAGTGATAGGGGCGATAGAAGAAGAATTCTATCTCGTCGAGTGTCTAGATGAGATTGTGGAGGAATGCCTACCCTCGTGGATCCAAACTGCCACTCAAGGTAGAGGACTAGAATTAATAGTTGAGTTTCCTGATGATGATGAGGAAGATGATGAAGAGAATGAGCTAGCCTTGGTGGCTGCGAGCGAGGATCTCCCTTCCATCTCCAACCCATTGAAGAACTCCCTTGAAGAACCCCCTACTCTTGAGCTGAAATCACTTCCTGAAGGTTTGAAATATGCTTTCCTAGGGGCAAATGACACCCTTCCGGTGATCATTTCATCTATACTCTCACCCGAACAAGAGGAGGCTTTAATGAAGGTATTGAATAAGAACATACAATCCATTGGATGGTCCATAGCTGACTTGAGGGGTATTGATCCCTCCATTTGTGTGCACAGAATATATCTAGAGGAGGATGCAAGGCCAACCCGCAAAATGCAAAGGCAGTTGAATCCGAAGTTGAAAGAGGTGGTGACTTAAGAGGTAGTGAAATTGCTCGATGCTGGAATCATCTATCCTATTTCTGACAGTACATGGGTGAGCCCCATCCAAGTAGTACCCAAGAAGGGTGGCATCACTGTTGTTGAGAATGCATATGGAGAGCTAATGCTAGTGAGAGAACAGTCAAAGTGGAGGATGTGTGTTGATTATCGGAAACTCAATGAAAAGACAAAGAAGGACCACTATTGTGGCATCCAACTCACGGAAACATAATTAACTTAAGCGGAAGTGAATAATCTACAGTGGATTACTGAAAATCACTAAAAATTAAAACTTTTTTCCAGGAAATCTAATTCCATAAAACTCTTTTAATAAGAACCAAAGTATTACATATACATTTTGGTTCACAAGTACATTCCATGTACCATCTCTTCTCGAGGATTACATACAATAGTTGCTTTACCAAACTATACATAAGCAACATAAAACCTCGAGGTGTTCAAGACAAAATCTCAGATCGATGATAAAAGAACTATCTACTGACTCTGAGGACCTGAGAGTACAGAGGCGACACATAGGACTTTCTATACAAAACTTGACAGCCAATGCCTCCACCTGAGTTATCACTGCTGTCCATGGTGCTACTGCTGCTCTTCCCTTGCTATAGGGTTCCTGCTTCTTCTTCTATGTTTACCTAAAAATTTGGATCCCATGGGGGTGAGACAATTGAAAATTGTCCCAGCGAGAGATATAACTCTCTGCCAGAAACATTATTACTTTAGATTGATAGAATAAAACTGAGTAGGAGTTCTTTTATATTAACAGCAGTATTAATCATTATATGAACAGAATAGGATAATCTCCTTTCTTAAGGAATACATTGCATCTACCCATGGTAGAATTATACATCATCTATCTACTTTGCAAGGAATGCAAGGAATCATAAATATATCATCTATCAACTAAGGTTGCATAAAGAAATGTATCATCAGCCAATGATTTTCGTATTCAATCCTTAAGCAAACATGCGATACGGCTGATTACATTTTACAATCACATGTATACCCTGAGGAGATGAGGTATACCGCTCATACTCCAACCGACCATTGCGAAGTCGAAATCGGTGCCATGCAAGGTCAATGGTAGAGCCGGCTACCATGACCTCCCTTATCTCGGTCAGTACGAGATCAAATGCAGGACATCTTGTGTCTCTGCTAAATAACTTTCCAGGGTATACTGGCAACTTCGCTATAGAGTTACAGTGGTGTGTTGTACTCTCTTCGCAATCGAGAGATTTCATGTTTATCTCACATCGATCTGGCATTAATATTATTGGGAGATTCATGATACATCCATCCCAATTTTGGGGGATTAGTGATACATCCACCTTGACATATATAATGAAAGATGGAGAGATTTATTGTTTATCTCGCATCAATTCCTCCATTAGGGTGTAAGGATATTTTCACCTATCACCCCCGCATATTCAAAAATATACATTCCAGGTTATGCCGCGGGGCAACCCATTTCACCATCCAGCAAGTTTTGACACTGATGGTTATATGGCCATGGCACTACATGATGAGATTTCACTTGATTAATTAAGTACATTATTGTATTCTTTTAGCAGCAGTCAAGTTTCCAAACAAGAATTATTATGACAAATGCTACAAGAAAAGTATAATACATCTATCAAGTGCTTTTCAAAGCTTTATAAAACATTGGGATCTCAATCCCTTGTCACATCATGAGCATTCTTATCCCTTAACATCTCATCATCACGATTATGGAATATGGGTATTCAAACTCTCAGTTCATCAAAGAACACTTGTCATCACTTATCAGATAACTAATACCTTCAGGTCATCTGACCAAGGTAAACATGATACTTGTTGTACAAGTATCTCACATGGCTCTCAAAGCCCATTAAGTCTCTTGTTACTTCTTACTAGGTAACAAAGCATCACATGGCTCACAAGGCCATTACATCTTGTCACCTCTCACTAGGTAACAACTTATTCACAAGGCTCGCAAGGCCATTACATCTTGTCACCTCTCACTAGGTAACAACTTATTCACAAGGCTCGCAAGGCCATTACATCTTGTCACCTCTCACTGGGTAACAACTTATTCACAATGCTCGCAAGGCCATTACATCTTGTCACCTCTCACTAGGTAACAACTTATTCACAAGGCTCATAAGGCCATAAAGCATTTAAATAATTAACACATCATAGCTCATACCTAGCTATGCTCATCATCTCATGATTGCATGCATGATCATTATATGATAACAGTTATATCAATTATATGTCAGCACTATGCAATGTAAGAGTAGCATCCCTATTCCCTTATTTAGGGTTAGGATTTCTCTTACATATCATCACCATTCATTAGACTTAGAGTTTTCCATAATTAACCATTTAGGTTCTCAAGATCATATTATTAATGATCAAACCCTAATTCATTTCTCCACCAACTAGGAGCCAACCTTGATAACATAAGTAATCAATCATGCTTATTTATTCTCATCATTTATCATAAAATGAATTATCAACACAAGATATAAGTTCTTCTCTCATATATACCAAAATATGATTGCATCATACTTTATTAGCTTGGCTTAACCTTGTCTTAAAGTATGTTAGCCTACACTTATCAAAATGCATTTCATCTCCATGTAACAATTGACATGGCATACTTCATGTGTTAGTCATCCAAGTATATTGCATTTAGAATACATCAAGGTGTCTAATTCTTGAGGTGTTGGATGTGATATCTGTCATTTCTTGATGTATCACTTCCCTCATCACCTTTATCTTACTTGAGTTCATCAACTTATCTCGTATTAGGGTATTTCCCATCCTAATACTATATGCACCAATTCATCATATTTATTATGTAATGCATTAGTCATAAATCACTTATTCAAGATATGCATCCATTATCAATGATATGGACTCATCTCAAGTTAAAGCATTACTGATATAAGGTCATTCATTACCAATCCCATTAGGTATTTATCTTATCAATATTTAGTCACTATTCCATTATTAGGAATAGGGTTTCCCATCCTTATCAATTAGGGTTTACATAGCATCACCCTGTATTAGGATTTCACATAATGTCACCCTACATCAGAATTTCTCATAACTTCATCCTTATATTAAAGTTTCACATAGCATTACCTGAGATTAGGATTTCTCAACCCATAGCCCAAAATTAGAGTTATGGTTTACCATCATATTTCCCAAAATTAGGGTTCATGCACTATAACCCAAAATTAGGGTTTCTCATATTTTTACCATGTATTAGGGTTAGGATTTTATGCTAAGGTTTCATATAACATTACATCACCCTAGATTAGGGTTTATATTCAATAACCCACAATTAGGGTTTACTATTCATCCCAATTTAGGGTTTCACATGTCATTACCCTTGATTAAGGTTTCATATGACATCATCCTCAATTAGAGTTTCACACGTCATACCCTTGATAGGGTTTCATATGACATCATTGCCCTTAATTGAGGTTAGGGTTCATGAACCTTCTTAATTAGGGTTTCATGATCTCTTTATCAGGGATCATACCCTAATTACACATTTTATTCATACTGTGAGTATTGAGATTTTACTATTACATGATTATTATACATATATGGATTTCTCTCTCTCATCTTCTCTGGGATGTTCATTACTCCAATCTTGATTAGATTGAGTCAATCCTTTATTCAAATACTTATTTTTAGGTTTAGCATAGTGTATTGAGTTATTGTTTCCATAAGCATCAAAGGTTAACACCTGTAAGGGTACCAATCATCTAAGTACCTTAGGGTTTCAACCATTGTACTTATCTTTTATAATCATCATTATCAAACATGGAATCAATTAATCTTTCATCACTTTAAGTTTTCAAATGGTTTTGGTTAATTACTTTCCAAATGGTCTTGGTCACTTAGACCCCAAACGGTCTTGACCAACCATACCCCAAACGGTCTTGCTTGAATGACCTCTAAACGGTCTAAGACCGTTTAGACCTCCAAACGGTCTTGGTCATTTGAGGTTCTAATGGTTTGAAACTGTTTAGCAATTTTGTACTTGAAACGGTTTAGCCAAATGTTCTTGAGATCGATTGAGTCTCCAAACGGTGTGGGATCGTTTGGTCCCAAACGGTCTTGAGACCGTTTGGTCCCAAATGGTCTTGAGACTGTTTGGTCCAAACCTCCTCAAAACCGATTGAACCAAAAATGGTCTCAACCTCTCAATTTGATTTAGGGTTTACAAGATTGATTCCCTCATGAATTGAATCCATGGAACCACTGATCAATTGAACCTATGCACCATACTTCAATTGAGATAATGAGTCATCCTTCAATTGATTCAACCTTCAATTGATCATCAATTAGGGTTTTGAACCCAATTGGATTAGGGTTTTAAATCGATGAACTTTCAATATTGGTTGTTGTGGAACCAATTGCTTTGAAATCATTGGACCACCATTCAAATTGGGCATGACCTAACCTCAAACGGTCTTGAGGTCGTTTGGTCCAAAACGGTCTTGAGACCGTTTGGTGTCAAATGGTCTTGAGACCGTTTGACCCAACCAATCATTGGATCTCAATTGAAATTAATTAGATTTTCAATAAATACCCGATTTAGGGTTGATGATTGTTGGACCTTCAACTGTTGAATCATTTGAAACTAACTCAATCAAGGCCACTGGATCATCATCCACCTCATCCATCATTGAACTCCAAATGGTCTGAGACCATTTGGTCTCAAGTTCATGAAACTGTTTGCAAAGGATATTTGTGGAGGTGTGTGCTTATGATGACATTATCATCATTAAGATCTAAACCCACGAATCTTGCTGTGATTTTTATGGTGATTGCATCAATCAATCAAATAAAATTCTGAGAATAGAGAAAGTTTCAACAAAGGTTAAAGATATGAAATCAATAATAATATTCAAGGGTTCAAGTTATATAACCCACCTTCAAAGAATTTTCAAAGTTGCAAACTCCACGTCTTTAATGGTGGAAGAAGCTTTCTCAACTATCTCAAGCTCGTCCTCAAGCTTTTGAGTGAAAAGAAATGGCTAGGATTGAAGATTGAATGAAGAAAAGAAGAAATCAAGCATTGATTTGCGATTTCCACCATGAATTCGAGGTTGAAAGTGATCAAGAATCTTACCTACAGGTTGGAACTCGTCCTCCTATTGCTCCTTAGTCCCCTTGAGCTCGTCCAAGGCAAGCAAGAAAGAAAATCCGAAAAAAAGATCTTTGGTTGAGTGGGAAATGAGGTATATATAAAGGAATTTCTAGGAGAGAGAAAGTAGTAATTAATTCCTTTAATTTATCAAATTGATGACACATCTCCCCCTCAACTCCTTGCCCAAGAATCTATCCTCTTTCCCTTTGCAAACATCTTCATTATCCATGAATTTAAAGGAAAAGAAATTAAGCACCTTAACCCTTATAATAATAATATCCAAAAATTAGTGGATATTACTTTTTCTTTATTTAATGTGAGTGGGTTATCCACTTGCTTGAGATATTTTCGTGCCTTTGCAAGGCAAATGGTCGTCCATTCTTTTGAAAAATCATCCCTTACCTTTTGGTTGAAGGGCTCTTCAATTAATATATTTATTTTTGCACTAAATTGAAGTAAAGTTCCAATTATGCTTAAATCTTGATTATTTTAATATCAAGATTCTCTCTCTTCCCAAATGTTTCAAATGAGGCGCCCCTCTCATTTTAGTTTCTATATATGATGCCAAGAATCATGAGGGACCCTCTTGAAGTGGTATTTTGCATATTGAACCCTAGCTTTTGGGTAAATTTCACATTACACCAAAACGGGGTTTTAATGCATAAACATTGCTCAACTAGCTCTTTGTTGGTGCTCAGGCTTGTGAAAGCCATACCACTGCATCATACTCATTCCTATGATGCTTCATCATATGAGGAACATTTTACCATGTAACATTTGCAAGTTAACCCCTTAACTTGGGTAATTTGCACTTTAGTCCAAAACAAGCAAAATAGTGTTTCAACAATATTTGAAAAGGACTAAAATTGAAACATATGTTCCTCTTGAGCCTTAATTACTTTTCAAGAAATAAGAGCAAGCATATAATTAACTTTATTAAGCAAAACATCTAGGGTTAAGGCATAACCCTGGTCAGGGATGTTACAACTATCCCCTCCCATTTCTTGATCAAATTCTGGAGAGACTAGCAGGACATAGCTTCTATTGTTTCCTTGATGGATATTCTGGGTATTTCCAAATTGCCGTGCATCCTGCAGATCAAGAGAAGATGACATTCACTTGACCGAGTGGCACCTTTTCTTACCAGAGAATGTCATTTGGGTTATGTAATGTTTCGTCTACTTTTCAGAGGTGTGTGACCTCGATCTTCGCGGATATGCTTGATTCATCCTTGGAAGTATTCATGGATGACTTCTCAGTTTTTGGCAAGACATTTGATGAATGCATGTTACATTTAGTTGTTTTCCTCGAAAGATGTGTAAAAGTCTGACTAGTCCTATCTTGGGAGAAAAGCCACTTTATGGTGCCTAAAGGCATTGTTCTAGGCCACCGGGTTTCTAAAGACGGAATTGAAGTTGACAAGGCCAAAGTGGACCTCATTTCTACCCTCACCATTCCTTCCACCGTAAGACATGCTCGGTCTTTCTTGGGACATGATGGTTTCTATCACCACTTCATAAAAAAAAAGATTTCAGTAAGATCTCAAGCCTCTGTGTCACTTACTAGAAAAAGGATGTCGAGTTTCAGTTTGATGACAAGTGCATTGAAGCTTTCAATCATTTGAAAGAAAGACACATTTATGCTCTGATCATGCAGCCCCCCGACTTCTCTTTGCCATTTGAGATCATGACTGATGCATCCGACATGGCAGTGGGGGATGTGTTGGGCCAAAGAGTTGGTCGGATTCCTCATGCCATCTACTACGCGAGCAAGACTCTTGATGAAGCACAAAGAAATTATACCACTACCGAAAAAGAGTTGCTCATCGTCATCTTTTCTCTGGACAAATTCCGCTCCTATCTTTTGCAAAACAAAGTTGTGATTTATACGGATCATGCTGTGCTCAAGTATCTCATGTCTAAGAAGGATTCGAAGTTGAGGTTGATAAGATGGATTCTATTACTGCAAGAGCTCGACATCGAGATAGTGGACAAGAAGGGAGTCGAAAATGGCGCAGCCGATCATCTCTCCCAGATTGATCACCCCTTTGATAAGACAAAGCTAATCAAGGAAACCATGCCGCATGAACAACTCTTCCTCCTTTCATCTTCTCAAGGGCCATGGTACCAACACATAGCCAATTTCTTCGCTAGTGGGAGGATGCCTAGCATGTGGACAAGGGAGGAGAGCAAAAGACTATTTGCCATGTCGAAGAATTATGCATGGGATGACCCTCACCTTTTCAAGTATTGCCCTGATCAGCTTGTAAGAAGATGCGTGTCGGAGGTGGAACAACAAGACATCCTCTCCATGTGCCATTTCGGGATATGTGGAAGACACTTTGGAGGAAAGAACACAACTTCCAAGGTTCTTCAGTGTGGTTTTTATTGGCCATCATTGTTCAAAGATTCACACGAATTCTGCAAAAGCTGCTTAAAATGCCAAAAGGTGGGAAATATCTCCAAAAGAGACATGATGCCTCTATCACCCATTCTTGTGGTAGAGGTATTTAATGTATGGGTAATAGATTTCATGGGTCTTTTCCCTCCTTCATTTGGGTATATCTACATCTTAGTTGCCATTGACTATGTGTTGAAATGGATAGAAGTTATTCCGACTCAGATGAATGACCACAAGGTGGTTTGTGATTTTGTGAAATCAAACATCTTCAGTCATTTTGGCCTTCCAAGAGCCATGATAAGTGACGGGGGAAGTCACTTCATCCACCGGACCTTTGAGGGATTGCTCAAGAAACATGGAGTGAAACATAGAGTAGCCACTCTGTATCATCCTCAAACAAGTGACCAAGTCGAGTTGGCCAATCGGGAAATAAAGCTCATTTTAGAGAAAACAGTAAGACCGGACCGCAAGGATTGGTCTCTCTGTCTAAATGAGGTTTTATGGGCATATCAGACTACATTCAAAGCCCCGATTGGCACCACACCATTCAAGCTAGTCTACGGGAAAAGTTGCCACTTACCGGTAGAGATGCAACATAAGGCGTTATGGGCCTTGAAGAATATGGACTTTGATGGTGACAACGTCGCAATGAAGAGAAAATTTCAACTCAACGAGCTAGAGGAAATGCGCCATGAGGCGTATGAGATGTCAAAAAGTTACAAGGAGAGAACCAAATTCCTTCACGACAAGATGATTAGGAAGAAGGAGTTTGAGCCCGGAAAGTGGGTGTGGCTCTACAATTCAAGAATGAAGTTCTTTCCTAAAAAACTCCGGTCTAGATGAGAAGGACCATATCTTGTCAAGAAAGTATACCCATCCGGAGCTGTTGTCATATGTGAAAAATAAGGGGCAAAGGAATTTGTCGTCAATGGACAGAGATTGAAACTAGTTGTTCAAATCGGCCCAGACAAGGCCAATCAAGATTTTGATATTGTTATGCTTGTAGAGGAACAATTCAATGAAGAAGAGTGCTTGGATGAGGATGAGAAATGAATCTACTACAAGGATGCCTTGAAGGTTCCAAAGAAGTGACAGAGATCTAGAATCAATAATCCTAGATGAAGGCATAAAATTTAGCGCTAGTGGGAGGCAACCCACGTGGTTTGAGATTCTTGAACCTTGCTTTTTGATACTTTTGTTTTTCTTTACACAAGCACACACACACTTGTGTCTAATAATTTTCTTTTAGTTTTGATGATGTGGCAAGTGCTAGACAATAAAGAGAGAGGGTATAGAAGTGAATCATGGTCATTTAGTCAGATTTGTGGATAAAGAACAAATAAAAATGAAGTTCAAGTTTTTGAAGTTAGAAAACTAAGGAAACAACCCCAAAATGGTCGTGGAGCTTGACCACGGTCGTGGAGCTTGACCACGGTCGTGGTATATGTGGTCAAGCACAACCGTGGCATCCTGCCACGGCCGTGGGAATTATTGCATCAAGTTGGCCAAAGTTATAGGGTTTTTTGAAGTTTGACCACGACCATGGCAAACCTCCACGGCCATGTAGAAGTAGCTTGGTCACGACTGTGGTATCTCATCATGGTCATGGGAATTATTGCATCAAATTCCATCAAGTTACATGTTGTTTTGGACAAATGACCACGGCCGTGGCCACACGCCACGACTATATTGAAGAGGAATGGCCACGACCGTGGCAACAGGCCATGACCGTGGTGAGGTCAAACCAGGACCTTCTACATCGACAAAATGACCGTGGCACCCACCACGTCTGTGCCACCCAACCCTGGCTGCGACCGTGGCCACCCGCCACGACCGTGGCTGAGCCCAGTTCAACAAAAAAAAATATAACTTTTAAATGTCCAAACCCGACCCTCCTTTTCATTTCTTCATCTTCCACCTCTAGAAAATGACCGTGGCGGAGACAACCACCCCCGTGCTCCCCCATTTTCCATCACCGACCCCCAAAAACACCTCCATTCGGCCTCCAATCAATCCCAAATCAACCCCCAGCCATCCCTCTACCATTTCCACCACCTATTCTCTCTCGATCACCCCTCCATCTCCACATTCATCTCCAATCTGCCCAATAGTCCCTCTCCACAAAACCTCCACATAAACCCTCCATTTTTTGCCCAAATCCACAAAAAACCTCATTTCCACCATCCAAACATCCTTCTCCTTCCATTCCACACACAAATCCACATCCATATCAACCCCTCCACCAAAGTCCGAATTCCACTTCACCTCCACACCCCACCATGAAGAAGATTGGAAAGGCCATCATCAAGAGGACCAATATCCTCACCGGAGGGAAGCGGTGTTCCAAAAATGCCTCCTCCAATATTTCCATGCCCTCCCATACTCCTTCACCAACCACATCCGCCTACCAATCCCTCTGTCGCTCACAATCTGTGAGTGGATCCCACACCCGCTTGTCTGATAGCCACCACATCACCGACACTACGTACGAGGGGGAAGAAGAAGAGGAGGAGGAGGAGTCTGTGGGAGTTGATATGGACTACCTAATCGATGAGATCGATCCGATAGCTGCAAAAAGAAATCAAAGATCAAAGGTAGCACCATCCTCATCCAAACTACTGCCGAAGCCAACACCAGCCCGCCATTCGACATCACATGCACTGACGGGACATAGTGTGCAGCCGCAACCCTCGCGGCAACTCCATCTTGATGAAGAGCAATCGGCGCACTATTACAACCTCGACACCAGTTTGGGGTCTCAATCGTACAGGATGGAGGAAAATGAAGAGGACAATGAGGAGGAAGAGATGGAGCTTGAGCCCAAAGGAGATGATGTTCTGGCCCAGCTGGAGGTAGATAAAGCAAAGACCCTAGGCAAAGCACCTACAGGGGTGTCCTATGGTAGATGACATAGGCATAAAAAGGTTGATTTTATCTACCCTGAGTGCATGACAAGGTGAGTCGTCACCACCAAGTATGGGTCTGAGAAGGTGATTGATGATCTAGGGATCAAGGCGGCAATGGAAGAAAACTTGAAGACAATAGGGTTGTGGGATATTCTTTTCACACCCCAACCACCATATGTCACTTTGACCCGGGAATTCTTCGCCACTCTTGAAAGGACAAAAGTGGGAGGTTGTGATGCAATCAAATTCGCCATGATGGGCAACGTGCACACCCTCACATCTACTGAGATGAATGGTATTTTTGCTGCAAGTCCTGAAGAAGCCGTGAAGATGGATGACGGCTTGTTATAGAGGGAGGAAGATTTTAACTATGCTTATTTCTGGAGGAGAATTACAGGTAGCAATGTTTACGATGCAAGTAGATAAAAAAAATTGTCGCCATAAGAAACCCAATGATCCTCTATGTGCAGAAGGTCTTGGCGAATACAATTGTGGGGAGATATGATAATCAAGGCTCCATTTCCCAAAAGGATATGTTTGTCTTGATAATGATGCACCTAAAAAAGTACCTAGACCATGGATTATTGTTGATTGATCATATGAAGTCCGCACCCTATAAGAGCTCAAAACCATTTGTTATGGGAGGGTTTGTGACTTCAATTGCACTAGCGTTGGGATACGATCTCTCTGGGTTACAAGATGCAATTGAGGCATAATTTTTTGATCTCAACTACCTAATGTGCTCGCACACTATTAAGATGAAGGAAAAAAGGATGATATATCTTACAACTAGTGTGCCGGATTTTGAGCTTGAGCTGCCATACCACGCGGTGCCACTTCTATCCGCGTTGGGAGTTCTCTTTAGATTGAAGGAAAAACTATTGAAATGGTAGCAAGAACACCCAATAGAGACGTATACAAGGGCAACCGTTGCCGCACATGAAGACATAGCTGAATCCAATGTGCAAGGGCAGGGATAAGAAGAGGAAGAACAAAGGCAGCCCCACAGGACAAGAAGGAGGGATGAGGGAACATCCCAGCTGCAGTAGCCCTCAGGGAATGCCTATGACATGGCAACCATCCAGGCACACCTTGAGAGTATTCAGAAGACCCAAAGTGATATGCAATTTGTCCAGTAGTACATGTGGCAAGATCAACAATAGATGCACCATCAGATCAACCACTTGTATCACTACAACCACGCCCAGGCAGCACGAAACCCCAAATGGGGTGGAGCTTTTTGGGGTGGTTTAGCTGGATATCCTAAGACGTACCCTCCACCCCATGATGAATATTGGGGGCATTATTACCAACATCCTCCACCAGGCTCATCTCCATCCTCATCTCCTCCTCAAGATCCTCCACAGCCATGACACTTCCCATATCTCCCCTAAGCTATAGTTTCATGCTGAGGACAGCAAGATTCTAAAGTTTGGGGTGGGTAGGGCGGTATGCACCACCCTATCTCTCTCTTTTTGTCATTTTGTTCCACCTATGCCATCTAGTTTAGTTTTTTTCTTTTCTTTTCATTGCATCTTTGCATGGTATGTAGTTGACTTCTTGCATTTTTGTGTAATTTTTCAAAAAAAAATTCTTTTCCATACCATGCATCGCATCTTCATGTAGTTTTTGTAGTTTCTTATGCATGTTAATTAGGATTTGCTGCTTTATGTCTTGAAATTCCCTAAAGTAGGTTTAGATGTGATTTAGTGCAAATTGGCACCATTTTGGCCAATTTTTCCCAAACTTGAATGTTCTTGCTCTAAAAGTTTGTTTTGACTTAATCTCCATTATTTGAAATGAAATGTTTTCATCTTGTGACAAATGCATGCCACTTTCTTAGATCTTATTGCTATATGGTCTTGTTTGTTGACTTCTTACATGTGCACCACATCTCTTAAGTCTGTGAATGTTTTGGTTGAATCATGAATTGGGCAAGCTACAAGCGCTTAAATCTAATGGAATCACTTGGTAGAAATATGAATGTTATATTGATTCTATCATGTGGTGTGATATCACTTGGTGAAGTGCTAAATTAGCTTTCATGTAGGGAATCTTATGTTGGAAACTACACTAATGACCCCCCTTTTGATCCGACCACTCTTTCACTACTTTCATACCTCTCTACCTCAGAAAAAAAATGTCAAAGTGCACATATCAGCCGTGGCAACCCACAAAAGTTTGGGGTGGCCACATCTCAACCTCTTTGCTTCACTCTATCCACCGTGTGCCCTAGATACACCAAGGGCAAAGAAAAAGAAAAAAAATAAAATAAAAGGATGCTCATGTTTAAGAGCATTCAAATAAATAAAAGATGAGTGTGTAAAATCACTCCAAATCTTTCTGCAATCCTTTCTTCCTCTTTCATACCCATTGAGCTATAAAATATAAAATCTAGCTCATGTTACCCTTTCTACAGCCAAGTGGGTCATCTAGTGTGGTTTGAAGCATAAGAGTGAATGCATGAAAGTAAAATAGCACTCCTAGTCACCTTTGATTAACACCAACATGAAACGGTTTACCTGGAATGACATGAAGGACATATGGACAACTTGTATTTCTATGCTTTATATCTGAAGTTTGTATGCTCAGTGCTCAGTTCATGAATGGTTAGTGAAAGAGGAGAGGAGAGATGTGAAACACATGCACTTAGTCACTCCCAAGACCATATATTCAATAATTATCCGTTGATATGCATTTGTCATTGGGTTTTGTTGAAAAGAATTTGAAAGGTGAGATTGAGTTGGAGCATACTTGAGGACAAGTATGTTTTACGTTTGGGGTGGTGATGTAGCCCTATTTTAGGGCTCCATCCTGTGCCATTTTTTTCTTAAATCACATATAAACATGTTAGATTACAAGCTTTTGCCCCTAATGTGCTTATCATTGCAAATATGCTTATGGATATTCTTTGCACTGTTTTTAGGTACTTGGACCATGTTTAGATGGACGAGAGAGAAAGAAGGAATTCTAGGGTTCCCCCAATCATAGAGGGACCCAAAGAAGGCCCCAAAGTCTCCCTCAACCTACCTCCAATGGCCAAGAGTCATCCCCAAGAAAAGACATCCAAGAATGATGAAGTTTGAAGTAAGATCAATTGATGCAAGCTTCACCACAGCCGTGGCCACAACACCACGGTCGTGCGTTTTTTTAGCAAAGAACTGCCCTTTTCAATAGGGTTTTCCCACAGAATCCCACGGTCGTGGCCACCTACCATGACCATGGCCATTGAAGACACCACGGTCGTGGCCATCCGCACGGTCGTGGTCAGGAGAAGAGAAAATGGTCGTGGGAATTAATGACTAAAGTTCCAATTTTTAATAGGGTTTTCACCCAAGGTGCCACGACCGTGGCCGATGAAGTACAAAATGCCCGTGGTGCTGCTCCACGATCACCTCTCCCTCCTCTAAAATGGTCGTGTTACCCAACACGGCCATGGTGCCCCTCACCCACCACAACCGTGGCACTCCACCACGACCGTGGCCACCACCATATTTTCACCACTCCCTACATACCACGACCATTTTTCCACCCTACGACCATGTCCCACTACCCTCACCACGACTGTGGCACACCACCATGGTCGTGGTGATCCACCAACCCTACCCTACTTTTACACTGTATTTCCTAAACTGCCCCTACTTACCCTAGTGCCTCCCCACCACCTATATATTCATGGGTGGCGTCTGGGGCACGAAGGCTGGCCTCTCCAACAGCTGCTCCAAGCTTCCACTTTCCTTCCTTGAGCTATTAGTGCAATTCCTTTGCATTTTGGCTCTCCATCGACCATCTCCACCCTCATTCCACCTTGGAAACCTAGTTTTCTAGGTTTTCATCCATAACCCCCCATATTTTCATGCTCCCCTACACCCTTAGAGGAGGGAGGTCATCCACAGCAGCTTGGAGGTGAGGAAGAAGGCTACTACACCAAGCTCCATGGCGTTTATACCTCTTCTTCTCCTTTCTTTTACTCTTTCTTTGATCATGTGTAGCTAAGCCCCTAGTGGTGGGATGTTTGGGGTTAAAATGTGACTTTAATACCATGTTGGGGGAAAGTTGCTTGTAATGAACTCAATTTATATCTATGATGATTGCCTCTTGCTTCTATCTCATTTCCTATTTTATTGCATGTGGTCTGTGCTTATAACATGGATTGCTTGCTTTGAGATGTTTGATGACACTTAGATTCTAGGAGGAATTGGAGTGTATGTGGCAATCTTAGGATTGGATCCTAGGTCCAATTATTGGATCCCTAGCTAGCCCCCTTTGTTCCTATATACAAATCCCTCCTTCTACAAGTGAGTGTGAGATTTAAGTAGCTAGTGTAAGTGAGAGTGATGTAATTTCCTAGGGCCTTCTAAAGGCTAGAGTGGCTAGTGGCATGAGGTCAAATACCCTCATCTCTACTCCCATCTCTACCCTCAACCCTCAATTGCTCACTATCACTTACTCTAGAAACCTAGATTTGGCTAATCCCATTAGAATTACACCTAACCCTAGTCTTCTACTAGTAGTGTAGGGTATATTCTAATGGCATTGACCTTATTGTTTGGTTTGGTAATCTAGATGTGGAATGAGAACCATGCTTGTATAACTATCTTCCCCAACTAATATCAAAGTTACATCCCCCAAATGGCCCACCTACCCTAATCAACTTGTTAAAACCCAAACTTCTTTGCTCGCTTGTTAATGCTAGTCTAGTTTAAATGCTTTAGCTTAAATTAGCCAATTGCATAGTTTTGTTCTCTAGTGTTAATTTAGGCCCCTGCTCTTATTAGTGGTTAACTTAGCTTCTTAATTGCTTCTTGCATGTTTAGTCTAGTGTAGCTTGTTCTTGTCCTTGCTTAGCTTGTTTGTTAACTTAGCTTGCTGATTCGCCTGTTCAAGATAACTTAGGTTTAATTCTGCCTTTCTTTCTTTTTCATCTAGAGTAATCAAAAAACAACCCTTTTAAGACCCTCAAACCCTAATCTCCACACTAGGAACATAGCTTACACTACCTAACTCTAGTGCCCCTTCTATCCCTGTGGACCAACCTCGTATCTTACCAATAACCTATACTACGACAGTTCCCGTACGCTTGTGGGTCACCTGTTTAGTCTTTGTGATCGACTTGGTTAGGGACAATATAAATATCGAAAGCAAAATCCCATCCTGTGTGTTCTGACCTCATGGAGTGCATCTAGCCACCCTAGTTGGTTGGTGTGTACGCCTCTAGCGAAATCCACACCATTGTACCTTTAAGGTACTAGGGTGTTTAGTACCCTTAGAGAGGTTAACCTTTAATGCTTATGGAAGCAATATCTCAATACACTATGCTAACCCTAAATGTGTGTACTTGAATGAAAGGTTGACCTAATCTAATCAAGCTTGAAGTAATCAACATCCTAGAAAGGATGAGAGAGAGAGGAATTCATACATGTATAATAATCATGTAATGGTTAAATCTCAACATGAATATAATATGAAATTAGGGTATGATCCTTGATAAAGAGATCATGAAACCCTAATCGAGAAGGATGATGAGCCCTAACCCTAATTTAGGGTAATGCAAGGTGAAACCCTAATCTGAGGTAATGGTGTAACCCTAATCTAGGATGATGATATGAGAAATCCCAATTCAGGGTAATATAATGAAAAACCCTAATTTAAGAGGATGCTTCATGAAACCCTAATTTGGGGAAAAGTTATAAGGAACCTTAATTCAAGATAATGATGTGTGAAACCCTAATCTAGGGTGATGCCATGTGAAACCCTAACCAAGGGTGATGTCATGTGAAATCCTAACCTAGGGTGATGCCATGTGAAACCCTAATGCAATGATGTGATGTGAGACTCCATTCCAGGGTAATGCTATGTAATGCTATAGGAAACCCTAATATGAAACCTTAATCCTAATATAGGGTGAAGGTATGTGAAACCCCGATATAGGATGATGTTATGTGAAATCCTAATATAGGGTGATGTTATGAGAAAACCTAATTGATAAAGAGGGGAACCCTATTCCTAATAATGGAGTAGTGAATAATGTATTGGTAGGTGAAACACCTAAAGTGGTTGATAATGGATAACCTTATATCAATAATGCCTTAACCTGAGATAAGTCCATATCATTGATAATGGTTGAATAATTCAAATGAGTGACTTATGACCAATACATTACACGATAAATGTGATGAACTGGTGCATAAAGTATTAGGATGGAAAATACCCTAATACAAGATAAGCTGATATACTTAAGTAAATTACAAGTGATGAGGGAAGTGATATATCAAGACATGATAGATATCATATTCAACACCTCAAAATTTATACACCTTGATGTACCCTAAATCCAATATACTTGGATGAGTAACACATAAAGGGTGTCATGATAATTGTTACATTGAGATGTAATGATCTTAATGCACTTTGATAAATGTAGGCTAACATACCTTGAGAAAAGGTTAAGTCAAGATAACAAAGTATGATGTAATCAATATCTTAGAAAAGATGAGAAAGAAACTCATATTTTGTGTTGATTATCATGTAATGATAATAGATGAGAATAAATAAGTATAATTGAATACTTATGATATCAATGTATGCTCCTAGATGTGGGAAGTAATGAATTAGGGTTTGAATTAATAATATGAACTTAAAATCCTATTCGGCTAAAAGGGAAACCCTAACCCTAATTGTTGTTGCCTAGTGAGAGGTGACAAGATGTTTAATGGCCTTGTGAGCCATGGGAATGGTTGTTGCCTAGTGAGAGGTGACAAGATGTTTAATGGCCTTGTGAGCCATGAGAATTGTTGTTGCCTAGTGATAGGTGACAAGATGTGTAATGGGCTTTGTGAGCCATAAGAGTAGTTGTTGTCTAGTGAGAGGTAACAAGATGTTTATAAAGTCTCATGAAATAAATGATAATAAACAATGGAAACTTAGTAACATAATGATAATAACTAATGGATACAATAATAATAATGAAATCTTGGTCATATATGCTTCATGTTTATAGCCAAATAAGGGCTATAGTGTTTTGAATAAGCTTAAGGGAGATATGAGGAATAATTGAATTACATAAAGGATGTGAATAAGTATGATGGTTTGGCCAAGGTTTAATACCTAGTAAAGGTGATGTGGTTTTCATTGATAATTGCACAAGATTGGTAATAACCCAATACCTAGAATAATTGCACAGGATTGGTAATAACCCAATACCTGGAATAATTGCATAGGATTGGTAATAACCCAATACCTGGAATAATTGCACAGGATTGGTAATAACCCAATACCTGGAATAATTGCACAGGATTGGTAATAACCCAATCCCTGGAATAATTTCACAGGATTGGTAATAACCCAATACCTGGAATAATTGCACAGGATTGGTAATAACCCAATACCTAGAATAATTGCACAGGATTGGTCATAACCCAATACCTGGAATAATTGCACAGGATTGACGTAGTCCAATGCCTGGAATGGTTGCACAGGATTGGCATAGTCCAATGCCTAGAATGTTTGCACAGGATTGGCATAGTCCAATGCCTGGAATGGTTGCACAAGATTGGCATAGTCCAATGCCTGAACAGAATATGATGATGTATACTCACATGACTGATACAATTCAATATCTGGTTAGCAGATTGGCTGAGGCCAACAGATAGAAATGAGAATGATTCATGGATGGCATACCATGATATTGAGTAATTCGGGATAAGCTTGAGATGTTGATATAGTAAGATGGATAAATGATATACATGTTCTTCATATTCCTTATAAAGTGAATAGATGAGTTACTGCTCTATCATAAATTGTTGCAATGCTTTAAAAGATGAAAATATTCTAAACTGCTTATCCTCTGCTCAGTTTTATTCTATTAAACTGCAATAATAATGTTTCTGGCGGAGAGTTATATCTCTCACTGGGACAATTTTCAATTGTCTCACCCCTGTGGGATCCAACATTTTTAGGTGGACGCAGACAAAGAGGTAGAAATCATACAGCAGGAAAAAGGACAGCAACATCAGGGACAATAGTAACATCTCAGGTGGAGATACTGATTGTCGTGTCTTGTAGATATGAGTCATATGTGTCGTCTTTGTACTCTTAGGTCCTAGGATTCAGTACTTAGTGTTTTTATAATCGATCTGAGATCTTGGCTTGAATGCCTCGAGGTTTTGTATTGCTCATGTGTAGACTTAATAGAGAAATTGATGTATGTAATCCTCGAGAAGATATGGTACATGGCATGTACTTGTGGACCCGAATGTACATGTAATACTTTGGTTCTTGTTGTTAAGAGTTTCCTGGAATTGGATCTATGTGCAAAAGGTTTTAATTTTTAGTGATTTTTGTTAATCCGTTGTTAATAATCGCTTCCGCTTAGTTAATGACGATTTGTTCTAACGGTGTGTCACAAATTAGTGGTATCAAAGCTCTACATTAATTGAGTCTATAGAGACATAGGACTAAGGTGTTGAGTCTATTCTAGTGTCCTCCAATATATGTTATAGTGACTTCTGCTTATGCAGAATAAGGAAGATAGCTTAAAGATGTCTGAAGAACACGAGGATCACATTGCTAAAAGCAATGTTGCTGCACCAGTAGGAGGTGCAAGGGATCAGACAAGAGAGGAATCAGTTCCTGAGAATCCCCATTTTGATGAAGCTATAATAGAGAACCCAAATATTCATGCTCTATTTAGGGAATTCATGACCACAATGAGGTATATGGCAAATCGGATGCCCGTACCAGCACCTAGGGCACCAACTCCCAATGAGGGACATGGGTCTGGTAAGACTTTTGAACGACTACGTCATGTAGGAGCTATAGAATATGCTGGGATAACTGACCCAGCAGATGCTGATCTATGGCTCACTGAGTTAGAAAAGGCTTTTAAGATCCTTAGTATTCCAGATGTTGACAAAGTCAAACATGTTGTATATCTTTTGAAGGGTAGTGTTGGCCATTGGTGGGCCATAGAAGAAGTAAAAAGGAATGATGAAGAGGTTGGTTGGGAGGAATTTTGTCAAGAATTCGTCAATAAGTATTTTCCAAGAACATATTTAGACGAAAAGATCTCATAGTTTGAGAAGGTTCGGTAGGGAACCATGTCAATAAATGAATATGAGGCTAGGTTTATGGAACTTTTATAGTTTTGTCCTCAAATGGCTGCTACTGAGTAGGAGAAGATTCGACGTTTTGAGAAAGGACTGTATGATGAGGTGTCTATCTCGGCAGCTGCATTAGAAAGTAGAGAGAAATTTGCCACATTTGTGGAGTTAATTCGGAGGATAGAAAGGTCTGTAACAAAGAAACATGAGGCAAACCTCAAAAGGAGGTCTACACAGTCGCAGGAACAATGGATTGGTGGTACTAAACAACCAAAGTTTTCGGTAACACCAGTTCAACCACAATATAGTACACCAATGCAGTGGTCATCAAGTGAGGGCCGAACTTGCCATCAATGTGGACAGATAGGACATTTTAGGTAGTAGTGTTCAAGAAGAAATAATGTGGTGACCCAACAGTCAAGGCATAACCTACAAAACCCACAAGGACCCCAGTTTAGTGTAGCAGAAGACCAAGGACGAAGACAAGTGTTACAGTTTGGTCCATCTACCTCTAGTAGTAAAGGACAAAGGCAATATAAGATGATAACTGAGTCTATGTATTGAGTCAGATAAGACACTAGATAAATTGTAAGAGGTAACATGTCAAGATAGAACTTTTAATTCTGAATCATCTTTCTTTTTCTACTCTCTGCCTACTAATTATAAGAAGGGTAGTTGTTGTTGAGCTTCCTTTAATTAATCTTATGAGGACATGAGGAAGAGCTAATAAGGATGAGAACTTATATTCAGTTCAATGTTCTCTTGTATGTTTTGAAATTTCTCTCTCCATATAGAAAAGGGAAGAGATATAGAAGAAACACCTAGAGAAAATTTAAGATATTAAATAGTAAAACTTAAAGAGATGAAACGTAATATAAAAACCAATACATACTACCTAATTTCAATTCTTGAATACCCTAGCTAGGTATTCATCTGTTGAAGATAAGGTAAGTATGCCACTCTTAGATTGCTATCTTTCTGATTACTCTGATCAAGTAGTCATTTTGAGACAATTTAAAGAGCATAATGAGGTAGAAGATGTGGCATGGATATTTCTACCACACCCTAATTGATACACAAAGGGATCTGAGTTAATCACAAATCAAATTATAAACAAAATAAGATGTATAGTATAATGTATACCTTGGTCTGAGGACCTAGAGGTAACAGTTACCTGATGAGAGGTAATAATATTCAATGATGGACTGAGGGTTTGAATACCCAAATCTAGTAATCATGATAATGATGTGATGTGTTTTTGGCACATATAATGGATACCAAGGTAAAGAATCCTAGTATCCAAGAACTTTCAATGATATGAGAAAATGGGAACATGACTCCTCATAAGAAGTAATGTTTGGTTGCCTAGAAGGGCCAACTTTGAAATTTGTCCAGTTATATACTATAGTATGGATACCATATGTTAGGGGTTTATGCCCCGCATAAACATGACATCAGCAAAAATGTATGAGTCAAAGTAACAATTGTAAAATCATTGCGGGAAAAGCTTATTAAGCTAAAAATAATTCTTTAAGATACCTCTAAGATAAGTTCTTAATTGATAGGTAACCTTCCCTTATGAAAAGAAATAGTAGAGTATGTGTCCTGTGTGACAAGTTCTATGATAACCCTGTATGGAGGGAATTTGTGTTGATTAAAGTTCTATGGCATCTCTATGACATTAAGATGTTATGTGGATACTTGATGATATAATGAATGAAAAATATATGTCTTCCTTTACCTAGGATTTCGGGGATGAAATCCTTGTTAGGGGTTTATAACTTGTAACATCCCTAACCTGGGTTATGAGGTAACCCAATTTGTTTTGGCTAAATGAGTTGCTTAAGACTTTAGTATAATATTCTAAGGTGGTTTGTTATCATGTGACACACTTATGTCCCAAGTTTGGTCCTGATTCAATGCTATTTGAGCAATGTTCCTTTGTTTTGGACCAAAGTGCAATTTACCCAAGTTGAAGGGTTATATTGCAATATGTCACATGATTGAATATGCCTCATGTGTTATAGCATCATTATAGAGAAAAATGATGCAAGGTGGTGGCTGGTAGAAAGCCCAAATTCCAAGTTTAAACTTGTTTGAATAATGTTGAAATAATATTTGCTTGTTTTGGACTAAAGTGCAAATTACCCAAGTTGAGGGGTTAACTTGCAAATGTTACATGATAAAATGTTCCTCAAGTGTTGAACCATCGTAAGAATGAGAATGATGCATAGCTATGGCTTGTGAAAGCCTGAGCACCAAGAAAGAGCTTATAAAGCGATGTTTGTGCATTAAAACCTACTTTTGGTGTAATGTGCAAATTACCCAAAACCTAGGGTTCAATATGCAAAATACCACTTCTAGAGAGTCCTTAATGTTTCTTGATATCAATTAGAGACAATAAAATCAGAGGAGCGTCTCATTTGAATCTCTTTGGAGGAGAGAGAATCTTGATATTAAAATAATCAAGATTTAAGCATAATTGAAACCCTAATTCAATTTAATGCAAAAATAAATATATTAATTGAATTTCCCTTCAACCAAAAATGTGATGGTTGAATTTTCATAAGTTTTAACTTCCTTGTGCCTTGCAATGGCACCTAAATATCTAAAGTGAGTGGAGAGCCCACTCACATTAGTAAACTAAAAAGTAATATCCACTAATATTGGATATTATTATTAAAATGGTTAAGGTGCTTAATTTGTTTTCTTTTAATTCATGGATCATGAAGAGGAATTACAAGGTGGGGGAGATGGCTTCGTATGCAAGGGATTTAGGGGAGTATGTGGCACCAATTTTGGGAGTTGAAGGAATTATTTATCACTTTCTCTCTCATTGAAATTCCCTTATATACATCCCATTTTCAAACCACATGAAAGGCTTTTTTCGATTCCTTTTTCTTTCCTTTCTTTGGTTGAACACAAGGAAGCTTAGGAGAAACAGGAGGACGTGCCCCAACCTGTAGGTAAGCTCCATAATAATCTTCAACCTTGATTTCATGGTGGAAATCAAAATTCAATGCTTATTTTCTTCCTTTCTCCATTCAATCTTCAACTTTAGCCAATCCTTTTCACTCAAAGACTTGAGAACGGACCTTGGACAGTTGAGAAAGCTTCATTCACCATCAAGGACTTGAATCTTGAAGCTTGGATTCAACTTTGAAGGCGGGTTATATAACTTGAACCCTTAAATGTCATTATTGCTTGCAATTTACTCATCATGTGTTGAACCTTTTTTCTTTCTCTGTTTCCTTTTGATTAGTTGTTGAAATCACCAAAAGAATCACAATTGATTTCGAAGGTTTGAAGGTTGAAGATGATGATGTCATCTTAAGCACACACCTCAACAAAGGAATGGGCAAACGGTTTTCAAAACCGATTGAGCTAATTCGGTTTCAAAACCGATTGAGTTGATTCGGTTTCAAAACTGAATGGGTAATTGAGTTCAAGACCGAATGGGTAATTGAATCCAAGACCGAATGGGTAATTTACCTCAAAACCGAATGGGTAATTGAGTTCAAGGCTGAATAGGTAATTTACCTCAAGACCGAATGGGTAATTGACTTCAAGATCGAATGGGTAATTGAGTTTAAAACTGAATGGGTAATGGATTTCAAGATCGAATGGGTAGATTAAACTTCAAAACCATTTGGGTACTTTGACCATTTTGAGGAGTTGACTGTTGGAGGTCTAAATGGTTTCAAATCGTTTGGGGTTAATAATATTTAATTCAAATGGTCTCAAACCGTTTAGGGATTGTGAAATCAAGACCGTTTGATGGCCTAACGGTCTTAAGACCAATTGAAGGTTTTGGGACCAAGACCGTTTAAGGTCTAACAGTCTTCAAACCATTTGGAAGTGCAATTGAATCAAAGACCGTTTGAAGGTCTAGTACCTCAAGACCATTTTAAGGTCTAATTGACCCAAACCATATAATTACTTTTAAACCCTATGATTGTTAATGATGTTTATCAAAGATAATTACAATGGTTGTACCTTTATGGTACTAGGGTGTTTAGTACCCTTAGAGAGGTTAACCTTTGATTCTTATGGAAGCAATATCTCAACTAACCCTAAATGTGTGTACTTGAATGAAAGGTTGACCTAATCTAATCAAGCTTGAAGTAATCAACATCCTATAAAGGATGAGAGAGAGAGGAATTCATACATGCATAATAATCATGTAGTGGTTAAATCTCAACACTATCAACATGAATAGAATATGCAATTAGGGTATGATCCTTGATAAAGAGATCATGAAACCCTAATCGAGAAGGATGATGATCCCTAACCCTAATTTAGGGCAATGCTAGGTGAAACCCTAATCTAGGGTAATGGTGTAACCCTAATCTAGGATGATGATATGAGAAATCCCAATTCAGGGTAATATAATGAAAAACCCTAATTTAAGAGGATGCTTCATGAAACCCTAATTTGGGGAAAAGTTATAAGGAACCTTAATTCAAGATAATGATGTGTGAAACCCTAATCTAGGGTGATGCCATGTGAAACCCTAATCAAGGGTGATGTCATGTGAAATCCTAATCTAGGGTGATGCCATGTGAAACCCTAATGCAATGATGTGATGTGAGACTCCATTCTAGGGTAATGATATGTAATGCTATAGGAAACCCTAATATGAAACCCTAATCCTAATATAGGGTGAAGGTATGTGAAACCCTGATATAGGATGATGTTATGTGAAATCCTAATATAGGGTGATGTTATGAGAAACCCTAATTGATAAAGAGGGGAACCCTATTCCTAATAATGAAGTAGTGAATAATGTATTGGTAGGTGAAACACCTAAAGTGGTTGATAATGGATAACCTTATATCAACAATGCCTTAACCTGAGATAAGTCCATATCATTGATAATGGTTGAATAATTCAAATGAGTGACTTATGACGAATGCATTACACGATAAATGTGATGAACTGGTGCATAAAGTATTAGGATGGAAAATACCCTAATACAAGATAAGCTGATATACTTAAGTAAATTACAAGTGATGAGGGAAGTGATACATCAAGACATGATAGATATCATATTCAACACCTCAAAATTTATACACCTTGATGTACCCTAAATCCAATATACTTGGATGAGTAACACATAAAGGGTGTCATGATAATTGTTACATTGAGATGTAATGAGCTTAATGCACTTTGATAAATGTAGGCTAACATACCTTGAGAAAGGGTTAAGCCAAGATAACAAAGTATGATGTAATCAATATCTTAGAAAAGATGAGAGAGAAACTCATACTTTGTGTTGACTATCATGTAATGATAATAGATGAGAATAAATAAGTATAATTGAATACTTATGATATCAATGTATGCTCCTAGATGTAGGAAGCAATGAATTAGGGTTTGAATTAATAATATGAACTTAAAATCCTATTCGGCTAAAAGGGAAACCCTAACCCTAATTGTTGTTGCCTAGTGAGAGGTGACAAGATGTTTAATGGCCTTGTGAGCCATGAGAATGGTTGTTGCCTAGTGAGAGGTGACAAGATGTTTAATGGCCTTGTGAGCCATGAGAATTGTTGTTGCCTAGTGAGAGGTGACAAGATGTGTAATGGGCTTTGTGAGCCATAAGAGTAGTTGTTGTCTAGTGAGAGGTAACAAGATGTTTATAAAGTCTCATGAAAGAAATGATAATAAATAATGGAAACTTAGTAACATAATGATAATAACTAATGGATACAATAATAATAATGAAATCTTGGTCATATATGCTTCATGTTTATAGCCAAATAAGGGCTATAGTGTTTTGAATAAGCTTAAGGGAGATATGAGGAATAATTGAATTACATAAAGGATTTGAATAAGTATGATGGCTTGGCCAAGGTTTAATACCTAGTAAAGGTGATGTGGTTTTCAGTGATAATTGCACAGGATTGGTAATAACCCAATACTTGGAATAATTGCATAGGATTGGTAATAACCCAATACCTAGAATAATTGCACAGGATTGGTAATAACCCAATACCTGGAATAATTGCACAGGATTGGTAATAACCCAATACCTGGAATAATTGCATAGGATTGGTAATAACCCAATACCTGGAATAATTGCACATGATTGGTAATAACCTAATACCTGGAATAATTGCACAAGATTGGTAATAACCCAATACCTGGAATAATTGCACAGGATTGGTCATATCCCAATACCTGGAATAATTGCACAGGATTGGCATAGTCCAATGCCTGGAATGGTTGCACAGGATTGGCATAGTCCAATGCGTGGAATGTTTACACATGATTGGCATAGTCCAATGCCTGGAATTGTTGCACAAGATTGGCATAGTCTAATGCCTGAATAGAATATGATGATGTATACTCACATGATTGATACGATTCAATATCTGGTTAGCAGATTGGTTGAGGCCAACAGATAGAAATGAGAATGATTCATGGATGGCATACCATGATATTGAGTAATTTCTGATAAGTTTGAGATGTTGATAAAGTAAGATGGATAAATGATATACATGTTCTTCATATTCCTTATAAAGTGAATAGATGAGTTACTGCTCTATCATAAATTGTTGCAATGCTTTAAAAGATGAAAATATTCTAAACTACTTATCCTCTGCTCAATTTTATTCTATTAAACTGCAATAATAATGTTTCTGGCAGAGAGTTATATCTCTCGTTGGGACAATTTTCAATTGTCTCACCCCTGTGGGATCCAACATTTTTAGGTGGACGCAAACAAAGAGGTAGAAATCATATAGCAGGAAAAAGGACAGCAACATCAGGGACAACAATAACATCTAAGGTGGAGATACTGACTGTCGTGTCTTGTAGATATGAGTCCTATGTGTCGTCTCTGTACTCTCAGGTCCTAGGAGTCAGTACTTAGTGTTTTTATAATCGATCTGAGATCTTGGCTTGAATGCCTCAAGGTTTTGTGTTGCTGATGTGTAGACTTAATAGAGCAATTGATGTATGTAATCCTCGAGAATATATGGTACATGGCATGTACTTGTGGACCCGAATGTACATGTAATACTTTGGTTCTTGTTGTTAAGAGTTTCCTGGAATTGGATCTCTTTGCAAAAGGTTTTAATTTTTAGTGATTTTTGTTAATCTGCTGTTAATAATCACTTCCGCTTAGTTAATGATGATTTGTTCGAACGGTGTGTCACAAAGATGATTTAACTTATGCTATAGGGGAGAAGGATAATATTTCCTATCAAAGAGGACTCACAAATCCATGCTTTTGCACCCCAAATTATTTTTCAACTGTCCTCACGAAGTTGTCCAAGGGTTGCAATTACATATTCTATCATTTAGTTCTCTAAATACACATATTTTCACAAATGAGTGGATGCATCATAAAATCTACATTTCAACAATATAATGAAAATGAGATGTTATTTTAATAAATGATTAATTTAATGGCCATGGTTTTTTTTATTCTCAATTATGTCTCAAAAGTTTACCAATTCTCATTTCATTAAGATAGGTGTCCGTATTTACTAATTGAATTATTCAGTTTAGGAAGTGTTTCTGTATGAAAGGTCAATACCCCAAGATTTGAGGTCTTAAATAAAATAATCTTAAAAGGAATGATTGGACTACTCATATCACCGAGATGGACCTCCTTTTCAGGGAGCGCATCACTAAGAACTCTGTAGTTAAGCGTGCTCAACTCAGAGTAGTATTAAGATGAGTGACTAGTCAGAAAGTTGATCTTGACTTATGCATGAGTGAAGACAAAGCACACACTCTAGGCCACTGGTGGTCTGTGGGGCCTATCATTCTTAAAATTCTACTAGAGCTTTGAGCAGGGGACCGAGTGTTATAAATGGTAATAGATCTAGCTCCCCTCTAGTAGCTAGGCGGGATCCACATAGACATGTGACATGCCATTCTTAAACTATTTTGGGTTTGCACTGAAATGGGGAAGATATTATGAGGTAATAGTTGAACCTTGATGAGGATGTCAAGAGTATAAATGGAGGAGAAATGGGAAAGATATTGTGAGGCCATGGTTGACCCTTGACGAGGACATCAAGAGTCTAAGTGGAGAATATTATAACATATCAAAATTTGAGGTCTTAGATAAAATGATCTTAAAAGAAATGATTGGACTACCCATATCACCAAGGTGTACCTCTTTTTCAGGGAGCCCGTCACTAAGAACTTTGTACTTAAGCGTGATCAACTCAGAGTAGTACTTGGATGGGTGACCAATCAAGAAGTTGATCTCGATTTGTACATGAGTAAGGACAAAGCACAAAGTCAAGGACAATTGCAGTCTGTGGGTTCAATCGTCATTCATAAAATTCTACTAAATCCTTGGAAAGTGGACCATTGTGTTACATCATTACTGATGTAACCATTGAAAGATCTAGAGGGGGTAAATAGAGTTTTTGGTACTTTAAAATTTAATTGAAAATTTAAAGCAAAGAAGGAGGAGGAAACAAGGAAGACACTTCGATTTAGAATGGTTCCAATCTTTGAATCAAAGGTTATTAGTCCACTACCCAATTTTTTTCCAATTAGGATTTTGAAAGTGATTTATTTTATTTACCTTGCAAGGATTTTATAACAAAATGCAATCACCTTCCACACCCTTGAAGTAGCCTCAATCTCCTTGAAGCAGCCTTCATGGAGTAACTTAAAGTCCTTAGATAAGCCTCCACAACCTTGAAGTAGCTCCACCACCTTGAGATAGGCTTCACCTAGAAGTAGCTCCAACCTCCTTTGAAGCAACCTTCTTGAAGTAACCTCAAGCAACCTTGGAGTAGCCTTCACTGCCTTGAAGTAGATCCACCTCCTTGAGATAGCCTTCACCTAGAAGTAGCTCCAACCTCCTTCGAAGAAGCCTTCTTGAAGTAACCTCAAGCAACCTTCCTCAGACAACCTCCTACACTTGGATTAGTCAAGGAGAACAAATACAATGGAAAGGAAATAGATTGTAAGAAAGAAATACTTAACCAATAAAGTACAATGCTTTGATTCTATAAAGAGCGTATATATCTCCTATCCACTTAAGATGGATGTGGCTATATGTGTTAGTTAGGAGATTATAGCTATAGGACACAACTTTAGAGCACAAGGAAGAAGATAGCAAGTGAATTTTCTCTCTAGAATGGAAGTTCAAGTGTAACTTGTGTGTTTTGGGTGTCCTAAGGCCTCTCCTATTTATAGGAATGGTTTTCAAGTGATTATGAATGTTTTAGGGAGTGTCTAGAGTGTACTTAGTGCTTAACTAGTTGTTAGGTAGAAAGTAGTTGGATTGCAACGGCTAAAATGTTTGATAAAGTGAAGTTTCCAGAACTTTTCTCAGTCGACAATATTGTCAAACGAATGACTCTCAGTTCACAAACTTGTCGACCAGGTGACTGTCTAGGTTCAACCGGATCTAATGGCTATATGTCTATTTCTCTCTTGTTTAAACCTATTACAATAGCTATATCTCAATCGACAATATTGTCAACCAAAACTGACTCAAAATTAAAGATTTGCAAAGTTATTATTTGATTGTTTGAGTCTTCGATCAAGTGATTCTTGGTCGACAATTTTGTCGACCGAGAAAGACTTTTTACAAGGATTTACAATGTATGTGAGGTCTTATTGAGGATTCATATGAAACCTATCAACCCTAAAGTCTTCATGTGAGTGTAAGGTAGGGTTTGAGTGGATAGGGAAAATCTAACACTTGATTTACATGATATCTAAGTACTTGTACATTATATACTTGTACATTATATACTTGTACAAGTTTTTACATTGAGTACAATCATTAAAACATTAAACATTTAAGCACATTGATCTTCAACTATCCACTTAGTATGATCTCCTCATTTTCTTGAACCCTAAAATACTCAAATAGCACTTTAGATCCACAAGAATGAAATGTTTGTCATCATCAAAACAAAGAGTATGCTAATGTCCAATTTAGCGAACAATCTCCCCCTTTTTGAAGATGACAAACATTTGTAAAATATAAGCAAAATATTTGAAATGACTGAGTTTCATACCTGTGATATACATGAGATGAATAGGTTCTTTTGATCTCATAAAACATGTGCTAATATAGCTAAAGAGATATGGGACATGATATCTGTATCTTAAGGTAATTTTTCACAAATTAATGTTAAGTCGAGAGATCATGAAACTTATGAAAATATTTTAAATATTTTACTTTATTTTTCTTTATGTTATTTCTCCTCCTTTGTCATTTCAAATAGATAATCATATGTGTAAATCAACAAGACTCCCCCTTAATGGATTACTCCTCCTTAATTGTTTACTTCCAAAAAAATCAAATTTAGCCACAATTTAAAAACCACTATTAATTTCTCAACCATTTGCAAGGGATGTTAAGCCCTGGAATGATATAAGATTCATTTAGGCTCATGGTGGGATCAATAAATGTATTTCTATATTAATTTCTCAACTATTTACAAGTGATGTTAAGCCCTAAAATGATATGAGATTCCATTAGGCTCATAGTGGGATCAAAAAATATACTTCTAACCAATTATAAGTAATGTTAAGCCCAAATTGGTATAGAGAATCTAATTAAGAGCAAGATAAAAAAGATACACACATTATATCCAAGAATTTTGTGAAATCTCCCTTAATCTCATATCAGAAGTGTGCTAAAAATGTTAAGGTATTTTGAATCATAACCAGCTTTAAAATCAATTGAACATGTAAGATTATGAGTCAATTTTTATGATCTTTAAGCAATCTTGTTTGTTGCTCTATATGGATTTAGAAATTTCTCTCATTCTAAGTATTTAACATATCAAGCAAATTGCAGATTTAATATACCAATGTTGGGTACAAATGAATGGTGATATATAAATAAGCATTTTTGTCAGGCTTCTTTTCGATCAACCATGACTCCAACCGGGGTGCCCCTCAGTCAAACTCCTTGTTGGTCGAGAGGTAGTTCTGCAGAATTTCACAACTTGCATCTTATCTATGATCAAAATGTAGCATTTTCTTCCATATTAACATAAGTGACCAATCAACTTTCTTTATGCACATTTAATCATTGTATCAATTCATGAATTTAAGAAACATAAATATCTTTTTTATGACTCTATGAATTGAAACAATTTTTACATCTATTTGAAGAGTTTAATGTCCTTATAAGTGGTTAGAGTTAATAACATATGAATGACCTCAAGTATTAAACATTGACACATAAGTCATATCAAAGTCTATTTCTTCTCATTATATCCTAGATTTAGTTTATTTCATCATGCTTATTTAATTTCAATGAACATTTTTTTCTTTAGGTCTAGGAACTGAATCTTATGCATTATTCTTGGTAATCTTATATAGCAATTGTCCAATGATCAACTCTTTTATGATATGACTAAGTCTTGTTATATATAATCATCATTTATTCTTCATCTCTCTTAGATGTAGACTAATAAATCCTAGATGCTTTTCTATATGTTGAATATTCCAGTATAAAGCCTTTTTGTGACTTAAGATCAACTTTGTCTTTGGCATCTTTTGTTAAAGATAGAGTTCACATAAGGCCACATAAATTTATGTGAATGGGTTCTGGTGAGCAAAGTTTAAGTTTTGAAATGAAATCTTACTTTTTCCTTACCTAGAATACACAAATTTTAGATTTATCTCAAAATTTAGGTAATGATTATATTCTAAGCAAGTTTCCTATATGACCAATTCGTTTTATGCCATAAACAATTCATTGTTTGCAAATAATGTCCATAGAGTTAGGTGGTTTACAATCATTTTTCCATCAACAACTTTGATATTTTCCTATGAATCATAACCATTATCATAGTACTTATGATGTAGTTCTTTTACAAATAGAATATTTAAAAATTTATACCAACATCACCTATGTCAATAGTTTTAACTTTGAAATTTTCTCCAAGTATATGAAAGTCTTCTTATTTTTGATCATATGCTTGTTACAGAAATTTCTATAACAATCCAAACCTACAAAGTTGAAAGTTTTTGGTCCCCATATAGTGGTCATTTTGGTTAGGATCATTCAAATATTTAGAACAATATAATATGAAGAGTCCATTATAGGTTTGAGTCATTAAAATGAATTGCAATGAATGATTTTATTTTCAATAAATGGTTCTGACAGAATTGTCTTCGATCGAACTTTTCTTTGACCGGAAGAATTCTTGGTCAAACTATTTGTTGACCAGGAAGATTTTTCAGTAAAAACAATTTTGACATAACTACCTTCGGTCGAACTTTTCTTCGACCAGAAGAGATCTTGGTCGAACTCTTTGTCGACTGAGATGAAGTTATGTGCATTTTCAGTAAATTTAATATTTCCAATGTAAAAAAATCATGCTATTATTTTTAGATAACCCAAATTAAGCAATCAAAATATATAAGAATATACGATTTAAAGTCTATTTTAATTGAGATAAGACATTATGAGTTTTAGAATGAAGTTTAGATCAAATCTCAACTAAAATGTGTTGGATCAATGGGCTCTAGAAGGGGGGGTTGAATAGAGCTTCACAAATTCTCATAAGATAAATTAGACCACCAAATTATATATTTGAAAAGCTTAAACAAGTAGCAATTTGATGTCCTAATCTAACATTCATAGCAAGGATGAGAGATAGTAAAAAGCAAGCACTTGGACATTTAGTTTAGAGTGGTTCCATGTCCTAAACTTAGGAGCAATTTCAGTCCACTACCTAGAGTGGGTTAGTCTCTAGGATTTGCAATCTTGGTACTCTTATATTCCACAATAGGATTACAAGACACAACAACCACACATCCAAGGGATTAGTACCTCAAGCAAAGATCTTCAACCTATAGAAGGAGCTTACCCACTTGAACCATGGAGTCTTCAGCCATCAACATGGACTTACCCACTCCTTTCTTCAAGTCTTCTGCCTTCAAGGGATTACCTATCTTCCTTGAGCATTGCCTTGCTTCTCTCCTTCACTCGGAGATCTGGAGCACCTATCTCCTTCACTTGGAGATCTGGAGCAGCTTGCCTTCTTTAATCTTGAAGAACAACACCTCCTTCTCCTTCACTTGGAGAGGGATCTTCAACTTGACTTCAATAGGAATTGAGGTTGGAAGATGGAGGAGGAGAGCTTTACAACAATACAGGGAGTATCTCTCTTACACAGGAACCTATCTCACTCATACTCACAAATTTGACTTGAAGGTAGAGAGAGAAAGGGGCTCAAAGGCTTAGAACACTCTCAGCTATGCTAGGACTAAGTTTACAATGAATGAGCTGCCTTGGAATGAACTCCAAGTGTTCTATATATAGTTGAGGGTGTTTCTTTGAGTTAGGTGAACTCTTGGGCTAAAATATAGCCGTTTTCCTTCAAGAAAACGTCTCTATTTTCGATCAAATAACCCACCAACGATCACATCACTTTTTTCTACAAATTTTGTACAATGTAATCAATCGAGTTTCAATAAAGTTAACTCGACCAATAGAGTAAATGACAAACTGATTTTCAAAGTATCGGTCGAGTTTGTTTTGAAGAAACTCGACCGATCAATGAATGATCATTTTGGTCAGGTACTCCATCGGTCGAGTTCTGTGTAGACATAACTCAACCGATGCAATCTTCAGAGACTGTATCAAGGTGGATCGGCCGAGTTTATCCTGGGGAGAAACTCGATCGGTTGACAACCTAATGTCAATCTTTGAATATGCATGTAAAGTGATCTAACATTGGTGTTTTATGTCCCAATCAATTTTCTCACCTTAGTTACAAGTCAATTCATCATTACAAGTGATTACAAATATGTTCTAAGGTCATTTACATAGATTTCCACAAAAGCACACTTGTAGCTCTTTGACTTGAACTTGAGTCAATCTAGGGTTTTGGATTTGGGATCCTTTTCATGTACCTAATACCTGAAATCAATCTTTAATACACATATTAGATACATATGAATGGAATGGTTAAGTCATTATCAAAATATATGCAAGTATAACCTCTAGGTCAACATTCTCCCCCTTTTTGTCAATCACAAACCATTCCTCAAACATATTGAAAAAGATGTAGAAATTATACCTTTGGTTTGCAAAATAGGGAGATTCATGAAATGAACAATGTGAATTGCTCCCCCTCAATCTGTGCTTCTATTAACCCACATGGTTAATCTATCTACACAATTCAGTAGCAATATACATGTAGTATGTAGTCCTTTGCAAGTTCTCATAATAAGTAGTGAATTGAACAAGAAAGGATCTCACTAGCAAAAAACAATATTATAGCAAAGAGAAACCAATATGATTGAGTTTCAAGACTTGAGCTATCTCTTGAATATCTCTCCCCCTTTTGACATTATCAAAAAGGTAGGGGGGTAGAAGAGCATAAGCCAGGTCTTTTCCAAAACACACACAACCATATATGCAAAGGAATAAGCAACAATTTAAAAGCATATATCACACAAGGACAAAATATAACATACATGCCAAGTCATAATCAAAATATAACTCAAGATGGCTTCAACGCATAGGATAAAAATAGAGTAAATAGCCATAGTACACATCAAAGATATTACAACTCAGATATATGTCCACATGAGAGCAACTACAAGCACAAAAGTGATAAAACAAAGATAAAAATAGTACAGCTCAGAAGAATGTGCCAAGATGTTTCTTATACAAAAATAGTCTAGAAAGATGTATATAATAAGCATGCTAGACTACAAACTAAGAAACCACCTAAACATCTAAGCTATCTATATCAACAACATCATCATCGCCAAGTGTGTAGTCCTCGTCCCCATCAGAAGGTGGAGCAGTAGTGCCTGCATCATCGTCAGCACCATCACCATCACCATCGTCGGAAGCATCCTCGTCGTCACCTTCATCATCATCAACATCCTTAGCCTAGTCTGGTATCTCCTCATCAGCAGGAGGTTCAAAGGAATGACTGGGCCAGTGGGCATTCTGCTTAGCCCACGACATACCAAGAGCGTGAAGCTCATTGGTTTGTGGGAAAGACGGCGCAGAGTCACCCAGTAAGGCTAGCAGGGTGGCCAGGGGGCCAGCAGGTAACGGGAGAACGGTAGGAGCGGAGCTACCAGCAGCAAAAGGTGGTGGAGCAGCAGCAGAAGGCTCGGGAGCAGGATAGTAATGATCATATGCATATGAAGCATAAGCACTATCGGGATAGGGTCGGTAGGTGGGATAGGGGTGAGCACAGGAAGGGTTCATAGTTGATATGATGGAACACAAATCCTAGTGCAGGTGGTCCTGAACCTGTTGGTTGCATGCCTGTTGATGCATCATATAACCCAAAAGGGTTTCATTTGACACATGGAAAGATGCACAGCTGGGTCTAGGAGGAGGCTGTGGAGGTGGAGCTTGGGTAGAGGAGGATGGGGCAGTTGAAGCGGAGGCAGAGGCAGAAGCACCAGAGGTGGAGGAAAACATGAGAACATACTTTTGAAGAGTGGTTTCACTAATACAAATACCTTTTCTAGCAACCGGGTAATGGTAGTTAGAAAAAAGGGATTTGTTAGTGGCAAACTTGAAAAGACCACAAATCAAAGCCGGATAGGGTGGGTGGGTGCCTTTGGTGTTCTTACCAGTGTCAAAGCAGGTCAAATGATGTAAGATATATCTGGCCCACTTGACACTGATATTTTTCAACAAACAATACATAATGACTGCAGTGTTCTCTGCAATGTCCATTTGATTTTTCTTTGGATGGACATTACAGTTGATTACTAAAGCTAATATGCACCTCTTTAGGTCAAGAGAGGATGAGGACAGGGTGGTCCTCTTCTTGTAAGCCACGTCAGGTTTCTTCAAAAACTGATCAATATTCGGTAACGTCAATTCATAGTGATTGTAAAAACCTTCTGGGTCAAGAAGATCAAAGTACTCACCATAATCCTTACGCCAAGTGTCATTTTCCTCATCTCCAGACAGAAATATATTTAAAGTATCCTCAGAGATTTGGAAATGATGACCGGCAATCATAGATGTAAGAATTACTTGAGTATTCGGCGGCGTGATAAGCGAATCGTAGTTCCAACACAAGTTGGCATAGAACTCGTGAACAACCTTAGTGCTTGACATGGAGTTGTGAAAGCAGTCATGTTCAATCATTAGGGCAGAAAAATGGTGGACGGTGAGCAACCTATCCACCTGAGTAAGAATCGCTTGATACCTAGGAGAAGGATCGATCAAAGCGCGAAAAGGAAAAGCGCTTCTAGGAAGAAGGTCCTTGTACCTATTTATAGCCTCAATCGAAACAAAGGAGGTATTATCAAAGGGAACCAAGCAATTTTGTGAAGAAGAGGCAGGTGCATTGCTTGGAGCGACTCATTTTCTTCTTTGGGAAGCCATGGAGGTGAAAATGAGATAGAAAACATGCAAACAAGAAAAAACAAACCTTAAACGTCGTACAAAAACCACCAGAGACGCCTGGGAAGGTCTAGGTTGAGCTTTCTAGGTCGAACTAGGGCTAGGAGGGGGAGGGTTAGGGCTGGGGGTGAGAGCTTAGGGCTAAGAGATGAGGAACCAGTCAGCTATTTTCAAGTTGAGAGGGAAAATCGTCGGCCGATCCTGACTTAATATTGGCTCAGCCCGCGGATTGGTCGAGTTCTGAGAGTGGAAAACTCAACCGAACGGTTCTCTGAAGAACAACTCTCTGCTCCTGATCGGTCGAGTTTTTCCTGGTGAAACTCGACCGAAGGTCAACCTGACCTAAAAGTCACATTCTTGGTTTCTAGCCATATACATGCCAATTAAATTCATTTTTCAATTCTATTATGTATCATTAACATAGGCACATTTAGCTCATCATTGGGTACTATTTAGAGATAAAACAAGAAATTTGATAAAAACCCAAAACAAGCAAAAACTAAGCATGTTAACAAGCAATTTAGACAGATTGAAGCATATATAAGCATATAAAATGAGAAATGACATGAGCAAGCATATAGGTTGAAAACAACTAGCTAGATCACATAGAAACATCATCCAAAGCAACAATAAGCAGTTTAGATCGAATAAAAGTAAATTGATCTCTATCTAGAGGTTTAGTAAAGATATCCGCTAATTGATTTTCCGTGTCCACATGTGATATATATATATATATATATCCTTCTTGGCAATGTGATCACAGAGAAAGTGATGGTGAACCTCTATATGCTTGGCTCTACTATGCAATATAGGATTGTAAGAAATATTAATTGCCCTAGTATTGTCACAAAAGATAGGAGAAGCATCAAAAAATATGTTATAGTCTTGGAACATTTGCTTCGTCCATAGGACTTGGGCACAACAACTCCCGGCTGCAATGTACTCAGTCTGAGTAGTTGATAATGCCACGATGCTCTGTTTCTTGGAGAACCAAGACACCAAGCATGGTCCTAGGAGAAATCAAGTGCCACTTGTGCACTTTCTATCAACCAAACAACCTGTGTAATCCGCATCACTATATGCTCTAAGAGTAAAATCCCTTGATTTAGGATACCATAGTCCAAAATTTTGGGTTTTGGCTAGGTACCTCAAAATTTAACAGCTATAAGATGTGATTTTCTAGGGCTAGATTGAAAGCGAGCATACAAGCCAACACTAAACATTATATCAGGTCTAGAGGCAGTTAAATAAAGAAAACTGTTGGGTTTTAGGGGAGACAGAGAAGGTAGCAGAAACAAAAATTTCTTCTCCCAAACCCAGAATAAAGGAATCGCGTCAACGTCTATACAATAGGAAGGATGGTTTTTGGAGGCGTACCTTGTCCCGAGGCTTGCTCGGCGACGTTACCTCGTGGCTTGCGCGGTCTTCACCTCTGGTCTTGGACGGTGTCTGTGCAGCTCCTGGTCTCATTGGGACTGTCAGGATTGACAACTGTCCTCCGAGCGACAGAAGTCTCCCGCCTCTGCAGTCGTCCACACAGACTGCCTAGAACTCCGATCTCCTTATCCTATAAGGAATTGGAAGGAGTCACACCCTCCTGTCGGTGTACTAGTCACTGACACACTCTCCTGCAACCAGTTTCCTTTGTATAGTTGTCTTTCCCTTATTGTGCCTCCCTTATCAGGTAGCACTTGCTCGAGCTCTCTCGGTTACCAAAACCAGAGAGAACGACAACTTTGTAGAGCAACTGGTGTTCTGAGTTGTGCTTTGAGAAGCCCCCAATACCCCTATATATATAGGAGGGTCATGGGACAGGGTTCTCTACCCCGGGCAATGCGGGACTAAATAGGAGTAGAAGGGTTCGAGATTTTCCACAAAAAAACCAAATGCGCCAGCTGAACCGATCGTTTCAACCCTGAAACAATGGTTTGGTGACCTCAACCAATCAGTTCACACCTGAACTGATCGTTTGGGACCCCTGAGCTGATCGGTTCATCACATGATCTGATCGGTTCATGGTCCTGGTCCAACTCAAATTGACTTTCATATTTGTTTCTGATTAATCAAATATTAATCCTTATCCAAATCGAATTTGTACAAGTGAAACAAATTGTATTTGCAAAATCGACTTTCCAAATGATCTCCATTGGTCACATGAGTTGACCAGTTCAACAATTGAGTTGATCGTCTCATTGCACATGAGTCGGTCGTCTCACCAGTTGAGCCGATCGGTTCACCAACCTGAGCTGATCGGTCCATCTCATGAGCCGATCGGTTGGAAGTGTAGATTGTGCAAAATCAGTCAATCACAGTTTCAATCAATCTGATACTCTAATTAATTGGTCCAACACCTTGAACACTATGATTTTGAGTTAGCAATCAACTGAGTGTTTAATTGAACTACTAAACTCCTTTAGTAATCAATATAAACATCATTTGTGGATAAACTCCTCTTCCATGATAAATCCTACGTGTGTGACCCTATAGGTCCATTTCACATTAGCAGTGAGATTTCATAACACTTATGACTTCACAAGCAAAGAGCGGTGTCTAGTCACACATCATTGCTACCCAAGTGAAATAGAAAGTTGGAGAACAACTTTCAATCCTACAATCCGTGAATGGTGTTACAGTGAATGTATAATTCCTTTGTCACTAATGTCCTGAATGAACTCAAGGCATGGTACAATCATCCTTTCAATGTTCATCCATTTCCTTGATCTCAGAGTAGACCGGGTGAGATGTGTGTGACATCAATATCACATATTGATTCACACATGCATGTACATGCCTTTCTCAATCCTACTCATCAAGTGGCCATGGACATTAAACTCCCTTAGGAGGGACAAATCCCATATCTATCACTCACCCCTCAAAAGCCCCATGTGTCAAAGTCACCCAATCATCACCTTTATAAAAACCCATGTTTCAGGACTGCGTTTGATGATGTCAAAGTGTACCCAACGACATGTGTTGAGTGTAGTGATTTCATGTCGAAGAATCACATTCACCACCATCACTGTGAGAGATGACTGTGACTACCAAATCATGGTTCCATGTGTCACTCTCACGGTGGGTCTGTCTGGTACACTTGTTCTCTAACAAGTGCCTATGTGCTTGGTTTGATATCACTATATCATGACTAATGAGATTTTGTCATCAACCAACACACAATCTAGTCTTTAGTGTTATTGATGTCTATGGTTATTTCCATAATAACAACTGACTAGGGACTAAACAAGAATGTATACTCTTAACATCCGTATGATCTCATCGTTTAGGTCCTCAACCCAAAAGCATACGTCATTGAGTAAAACAATTCTTTAGACATCTATCGTGTTACACTATCATCTCAGAAATAGTTAAAACGTATAGATCGGAAATTGCCTTTATTATTATTCAAATAATTTACAAAGTATCCCATTACAATCATCACATGACTTGCTCTATGGGCATACATACCAACAGACTCCCACTTGCACTTAGAGCCAGTCACCTAGGAACCTCAGTCCTTGTGACCTAGCATGACCATCATGCTTCTGTTGAGAAAGGGCCTTAGTCAGTGGATCAGCTATGTTGTCTTCAGTTGGTACTTTGCAAATCTTCACATCTCCTCGTTGTACGATCTCTCATATGATATGGAAGCACCGCAGTATGTGCTTGGACCACTGATGTGATCTGGGCTCCTTAGCTTGAGCAATAGCTCAATTATTGTCACAATAAAGCTCAATTGCATCACAACTACTGGGAACTACACCAAGTTCTGAGATGAACTTCCTGATCCACACAGCCTCCTTTGCTGCATGTGAAGTAGCAATATACTTGGCCTCTGTAGTAGAATCAGAAACTGTTTCTTACTTGGAACTCTTCCAGCTCACATCTCCATTATTTAGGCAAAACACAAATCCTGTTTGCGATCTGTAATCATCTTTGTCGGTTTGGAAGCTAGCATCGGTGTAACCCTTTACAACCAGTTCTTCCTCACCACCGTATACAAGGAACTGATCCTTAGTCCTTTGCAAGTACTTGAGGATATTCTTTACGGCTGTCCAGTGAGCATCCCCGGGATCTGACTGCTACCTGCTCATCATGCTGAGGGCATACGAGACATCTGGGTATGTGCACAACATAGCGTACATGATGGATCTGATGGCTGATGCATATGGGATCCCATTCATATGCTCCCTCTCTTCATAAGATTGGGGACATTGAGCTCTAGAGACGGTGACTCCATGTGGCATGGGGATGTTGCCTCTCTTTGAGTTCTCCATAATGAATCGCTTCAGCACTTTATCAATGTACGTGCTTTGACTTAGTCCGAGAAGCCTTTTAGATCTATCTCTATAGATCTTAATTCCTAGAATGTAGGATGCTTCTCCTAAGTCCTTCATTGAGAAAGTATTCCCAAGCCAAGTCTTTACCTTCTCTAAGGCTGAGACATCATTCCCCATCAATAGTATGTCATCCACATACAATATGAGGAATGTGGTCGTGCTCCCACTAACCTTCTTGTACACACAAGGTTCATCTTCATTTTGAATAAAGCCAAACACTTTGACTTTTTCATCAAATCGAAGATTCCAACTCCGAGATGCTTGCTTCAATCCATAGATTGACCTTTGTAGCTTACATACTTTATTGGCATTCTTTGGATCTACAAAACCTTCAGGTTGTGTCATGTACACATCCTCATTTATATTCTCATTAAGGAACATCCATAGATTGATTTTTGTAGCTTACAGACTTTATTGGCATTCTTTGGATCTACAAAACCTTCAGGTTGTGTCATGTACACATCCTCATTTATATTCTCATTAAGGAATGCAGTTTTAACATCCATTTGCCAAATCTCATAGTCATAGTAAGCCGCAATAGCAAGCATAATCCTGATGGACTTAATCATGGCAACTGGAGAAAAAGTTTCGTCATAGTCAACACCTTGAACTTGTCAAAAACCCTTTGCAACCAATCTGCCTTTATAAGTTTGCACATTCCCATCCATGTCGGTCTTCTTCTTGAAGACCCACTTGCACCCTATGGGTTTTACCCCTTCGGGTGGTTCCACCAAAGTCCATACTTTGTTGGAGTACATGGATTCCACCTCGGATTTCATGGCCTCAAGCCATTTCTCAGAATTTGGTCCCTCCATAGCCTCTAGATAGGTAGTTGGATCATCATCTATGATCAACTCACTGCCTTCCTGAGTCACAAGGTATCCAAACCTCTCAGGTTCAAAGCGTATCCTACTAGATCTACGAGGTCCTTGTGTTACCTTAGGAGACTGAGATTCCACAACACCTTGTGAATCTCAATGTTCCTCTTGTACATCTACTGGTTCATTGTTTTCTTGTTGGGCTTGAACCTCTTCAAGCTCTATTTTCCTCCCACTGTTTCCTCTGGAAATAAATTCCTTTTCTAGGAACACAACATCCCTGGCAACAAACACTTTGTTGTTAGTTGGGTGATATAGATAGTATCCCCTCGTTTCCTTGGGGTATCCAACAAAATAACATTTATCAGAGTTGGGTCCAAGCTTATCAGGAAACATTTTCCTGATGTAAGCCTCACACCCCCAAATCCTCAGAAAAGACATATTGGGACGCTTCCCAATCCATATCTCATATGGTGTTATTTGAACTGATTTAGATGGTACTCGGTTAAGTGTAAATGCAGTGGTTTCAAGAGAATAACCCCAGAAGGAAATCGGAAGATCAGCAAAACTCATCATTGATCGCACCATATCCAATAAAGTGTGATTCCTTCTTTCAGACACATCGTTATGATATGGTGTTCCAGGCAGAGTCCATTGTGATACAATACCACAGGCTCGCAGAAGGTCCTCAAACTCTTGGCTTAAGTATTCTCCACCTCGATCAGATCGAAGTGCTATAATACTTTTACCAAGTTGGTTTTGTACTTCATTCATGAAATCCTTGAACCTTTCAAGGGTTTCTGACTTATGTTTCATCAGATACACATAGCCATACCTACTGTAGTCATCAATAAAGGTAATGAAGTATTGATACCCACCTCTGCCATTACTTCTAAAAGGCCCACATACATCAGTATGTATGAGTCTTAATAGATCACTAGATCTCTCACCTTTTCCTAAAAAGGGAGTCTTGGTCATCTTGCCCAACAAACAAGATTCACATATCTCTATTTATTCATAATCAAAAGAGTCTAGATAACCATCTTTATGGAGTCTAGAAATGCGCTTCTCATTTATGTGCCCTAGATGACAATGCCAAAGATATGTTTTGTTTGAGTTGTTGAGTTTTTGTCTTTTAGTGTTTACGTTGTATACACGTATCTCTAGATCTATCAAGTATAGACCATAAGACATTGGGGCACTTCCATAAAAGATCCCATCTTTTGAAATGGAACACTTTCCATTCTTAATAAGAAATTCAAAACCATCCTTGTCCAAATAAGAAATGGAAATGATATTCCTATTTATGGCAGGTACATAATAGCAGTTCTTCAACTCTATTATTAGCCCACTTGGTAGAGTTAACTCATAGGTTCCTACGGCACTGGCGACAACTCATGTCCCATTGGCAACACATATTTCAACCTCGCCTTTCCCCAAAGGCCTACTTCTTTTAAGATCCTTCACATTTGAACAAATATGAGATCCACATCCGGTATCAAGTACCCATGACAAAGAAGTAGTAAAGTTAATCTCTATCACATATACACCAGAAGTAGAGATCTCTATCTCTCGCTTCTTCTTCCATCGTTCCCTCCATCCTCTCCATGTTTTTAGCACAAAAGATTCTGACATTGGTTTGGTGAGAGAACCCTTCTCTCCCTCACCTTTGTCCTTAGACTTTGTTCCATTGATCTCTATCAATGAACTATCCTTCTTCTTAAGCGCACATAGAGTGGACTCAAAGGTTATCGGTATTACTGGATTGTGCAGAACACTTCTCACAATCCTCAACCAGTTATGGAATTTATTCTCAATTAATTTGCCCATTTTGAAAGATGATTCTTTTGCCATTCTACAAGACAAAATTGCATTTGTCAAAACTCCTTTTGATTTGATTTGAATAAAATTTGACAGTATTTAATTAGGCCTTTAATTAATTACCGCTCCCACTATTTTTGATTCAAATTGACACCCCTCACCATCAATTCGGAAGATTGCAGCGTATAATCTCCTAGTGGGTCAAGATATGTATTTCATCAAGTCATGAGTCAGCTTTGGCTGATCGCCCACAACTTGACTATTTAGGTAGGCCATCATGCCAATTGCATCATATGCAACTCTTGATGAATGAACATGCGCAACACCTTACCATGAACATTCCGTGCCTATGGGCTTAGACGCTCTAAGAATCACCAATTAAGTCCAGCCCAAAAGCCGACATGGTAAACATGCACCCTGCTTTGGCAGAACCTACATGTTTACCCTTCACACTTTCATGAGATAGACGACGCACCATGCTTTGGCGTAACCTATGCTTGGTCGATTAGGTTTTTCATGTGTGTTGCTAATGGAAGGCGTAAAGGACTTAATATTTTAGATGAGGGATTTGGTTTTTATAGGTACATATACATATCCAATCACCATAATATAGTAAGTATCATATACATGCTATATCCCACAGAAAACATGTGAAACGATAAAAGCAATGATTATGACCATCATAATGTGATTCCTTGAGCCAAGAGGAATCACGGTCATCTAGGTCCACATCATATGCAACCTGTACATGATGAACTTTGTGCTTTTCCTTTCTGGGTTTGATCAACTCATCTCCATGATTGATCTGCTCGCCATCAGGTTGTTTAGTTGGGTGCCACCAGCCGATCGACCGGCACCTCCAGCTGATCGGTTCACTGGTCATTATGCATCTCCTTAACCCGTCACCTTCTCATCTCGCTCCTCGAACCGGTCATCAATATGTCTGCCGTTCTTTGACATAACATGAAATAAAATTCTATCCTATTTTACATTTGAAAAAGGAAACCCTGAGTTACATTCGGGGGAGCAAAGATAGGAAAGAAATCTCAAGTTATCTTGAGTTACATCAAGAAAAGGAGATAGGGAATCGGTGCGCAGAATGAGATGCAAGCAACCACATTCAACCAATCACACACAAACATAGGGTTTATTGGCCATAACCATATTGTACATCCACCACAAAACTCGTTTAAGGGTGATACGTATTGAGTGCATTAATATTACATATCATATATGTATATAGGGATTTGTGGATTTAGGATTGGACATGCATAAAGCCAATTTTATTCGCATTGTATGCAATAAATAAAGGCGACCAACCAAAATTGATCATATCGATAATCCTAAAGCATAGAGTAGTTGACGTGGCTCTGATACCACTGTTGGGTTTTAGGGGAGACAGAGAAGGCAGCAGAAGCAAAAAAATTCTTCTCCCAAACCTAGAGTAAAGGAATTGTGTCAACGTCTATACAATAGGAAGGATGGTTTGTGAAGGTGTACCTTGTCCCGTGGCTTGCTCGGAGATGTTACCTTACGGCTTGCGTGGTCTTCACCTATGGTCTTGGACGGTGTCTGTGCAGCTCCTAGTCTCACCGGGACTGTCGATATTGACAACTGTCCTCCGAGCGGCAGAAGTCTCCCGCCTCTGCAGTCATCCACACAGACTGCCTGGAACTCTGATCTCCTTGTCCCATAAGGAATCAGAAGGAGTCACACCCTCCTATCAGCGTACTAGTCACTGACACACTCTCCTGCAACCAGTTGCCTTTCTGTAGTTATCTTTCCCTTGTTGTGCCTCCCTTATTGGGTAGCACTTGCTCAGGCTCTCTCGGTTACCAAAATCAGAGAGAACGACAACTTTGCAGAGTAACTGGTGTTTTGAGTTGTACTTTGAGAAGCCCCCAATACCCCTATATATAGGAGGGTCATTGGACAGGGTTCTCTACCCCGGGCAATGCGGGACTAAACAGGAGTAGAAGGGTTCGATATTTTCCACAAAACAACCAACTGCACCAGCTGAACCGATCGTTTCAACCCTGAAACGATCGTTTGGTGACCTCAACCGATCGGTTCACACCTGAACTGATCGTTTGGGACCCCTGAGCCGATCGGTTCATCACATGAGCCGATCGGTTCGTGGTCCTGGTCCAACTCAAATTGACTTTCATATTTGTTTCCGATTAATCAAATATTAATCCTTATCCAAATCGAATTTGTACAAGTGAAACAAATTGTATTTGCAAAATTGACTTTTCAAACGATCTCCGTTGGTCACATGAGCCGATCGGTTCAACAATTGAGTCGATCGTCTCATTGCACATGAGCCGATCGTCTCACCAGTTGAGCCGATCGGTTCATCTAATGAGTCGATCGGTTGGAAGTGCATATTGTGCAAAATCAGTCAATTACAGTTTCAATAAATCTGATACTCTAATCAATTGGTCCAACACCTTGAACACTATGATTTTGAGCTATCAATCAACTGAGTGTTTAATTGAACTACTAAACTCCTTTAGTAATCAATCTAAACATCATTTGTGGATAAACTCCTCTTCCAGGTTAAATCCTATGTGTGTGACCCTGCAAATCCATTTCACATTGGCAGTGAGAGTCCATAACACTTATGACTTCACAAGCAAAGAGCAGTGTCTAGTCACACATCATTGCTACCCAAGTGAAATAGAAAGTTAGAGAACAACTTTCAATCCTACAATCCGTGAATGGTGTTACAGTGAATGTATAATTCCTTTGTCACTAATGTCCTGAATGAACTCAAGGCATGGTACAGTCATCCTTTCAACGTTCATCCATTTCCTTGATCTCAGAGCAGACTGGGTGAGATGTGTGTGAAATCAATATCACATATTGATTCACACATACATGCGCATGCCTTTCTCAATCCTACTCATCTGGCCATGGACATTAAACTCCCTTAGGAGGGACAAATCCCATATCTATCACTCACCCCTCAAAAGCCCCATGTGTCAAAGTCACCCAATCATCACATTTATAACAACCCATATTTTAGGACTGCGTTTGATGATGTCAAAGTGTACCCAACGACATGTGTTGAGTGTGGTGATTTCAGGTCAAAGAATCACATTCACCACCATCATTGTGAGAGCTGACTGTGACTACCAAATCATGGTTCCATGTGTCACTCTCACGGTGGGTTTGTCCGGTACACTTGTTCTCTAACAAGTACCTATGTGCTTGGTTTGATATCACTATATCATGACTAATGAGATTCTGTCATCAACCAACACACAATCTAGTCTTTAGTGTTATTGATGTTTATGGTTATTTCCACAATAACAACTGACTAGGGACTAAACAAGAATGTATACTCTTAACATCTGTATGATCTCATCGTTCAGGTCCTCAACCCAAAAGCATACGTCATTGAGTAAAACAATTCTTTAGACATCTATCATGTTACACTATCATTTCAAAAATAGTTAAAACATATAGATCGGAAATTGCCTTTATTATTATTCAAATAATTTACAAAGTATCCCATTACAATCATCACATGACTTGCTCTATGGGCATACATACCAACACAAACTTCCAATCATACCTCTATAGTGCTTCTCATCTACTTTCTTGCCTTCTTCATCTTTATCAAGTTTGGCGGTGTTGGACATGGGTGTATCCATTGGCTTCATATTCTCCATCCCAAAGCGTTTGAGTAGTTCATTTGTGTACTTGCCTTGGTTGATGAAGTTTCCTTCTTTGGTTTTTTTTAATTTAAAAGCCTGGAAGAAGGTCAACTCACCCATCATGCTCATCTCAAACTCACTCTGCATAAGAGAACTAAACTCCTTGCAAAGATCAAGATCAGTTCCGCCAAAAATGATATCATCAACATAGATTTGAATAATAAGAAAATTGTTAGAAATGTGTTTTAGAAACAAGGTAGAATCAACTTTTCCCATGACATACCCATTATCTAACAAAAAGTTCTTTAGTTTCTCATACCAAGCTCGAGGTGCTTGTTTGAGTCCATAGAAATCTTTTTGCAATAAATAAACATGATTAGGTAGCTTGTCATTTTCAAAGCCCGGAGGTTGAGCAACAAATACTTCCTCCTCGATTGTACCATTCAAAAATGCACTTTTAACATCCATTTGATATAGCAAGAAATTTTTATGACTAGCAAAAACAAGTAGCATTCTATTGGATTCAAGTCTAGCAACAGGAGCATAAGTTTCATCAAAGTCAATACCTTCTTGTTGGTTGTAACCTTGTGCTACTAACCTTGCTTTGTTTCTTACCACTTTACCTTGCTCATCTAGCTTGTTGCGGTAGACCCACTTGGTGTCAATGATCTTTCTATCACTTGGTCTTAGCACTAGAGTCCGCACACGATTCTTCTCGAATTGCTCCAGCTCTTCTTGCATGGCAAGGATCCACTCATCATCACCAAGGGCTTCTTTAATGTTCTTTGGCTCTAATTGTGAGATGAAGGCACTGTCTGCTTGTTCTTTATTGTATGCAACTCGTGTCTTCACTCTCTCGAATGGATTTCTGATGATTAGTTCCTTGGGATGATTCTTTGCAAAGCGGGGAGTAGGATCCTTCTTTTCTTCTTCTTCTTCTATCACTTGCTTGCCTTTCTTGTCGATGTTGAGATCTTTTAAGATAGGAATTAAGTCATCTGCAACATCATTATCCACAACATGCTTGCTAACAATAAGGTTAGTTTCAACAAACTTAACATTAATAGATTCTTCAATTTTAGACAATTCAATGTTGAATACTCTATATGCCCTGCTAGTAGTGTTATAGCCTAGGAAGAAAGCCTTATAAGATTTCAGATCAAACTTGTCAAGAGAATCCTTCAATATTAAAACAAAACACGGACATCCGAAAACATGGAAGAAATCAATAGATGACTTTCTACCACACCATAGTTCATAGGGGGTTTTCTTTAAAGAAGGATGTGTAAAAACTTATTTTTACACAAAGCATGAGGTGCTAACGGCTTTAGCCCAAAACTTCTTAGGAGTGTCATACTCAAGAAGCATGGTCCTAGCCATCTCTTGTAGTGACCTGTTCTTCCTCTCTACAACCCCATTTTGTTGAGGCGTACGAGGAGAAGAGAAATTGTGCGAATAACCAGATTTTTCACAAAAATGCTCAAAAAGATCATTTTTAAATTCTCCCCCATGATCACTACTGATAGAAATAATCTGACAAGAAGCTTCATTTTCAGTCTGTTTACAAAAGCTCGAGAAAACATCAAGAGTATCACTTTTAGAAATGAGAAAGAAGGTCCAAGTATATCGAGAGAAATCATCAACAATAACAAGACAATACTTGGAACCACGAAGCATTTGCATTCTCATTGGTCTAAATAGATCGATATGAAGAAGTTCAAGAACTCTCTTGGTACTCATGACTCCTTTGGATTTGAAGGATGATTTAGTTTGTTTCCTTTGTGTACAAGGTTGACATTCCTCATCCTTTTCAAAATCCAATTTGGGAAGTCCTCGAACCAAGTCCTTTTTGCTCAATTTCTTCATTTGATGAATATTCACATGACCCAAACGGCGATGCCAAAGAGAAATATCATTTTTATCCACTACCAAGCATCTATCTAGTATGGGCTTAAGAGCATCAAGAACAATCACATAAAGATTACCATTTCTAGTTCCCTTATATATAACATTGTAGGAGAGGGAATCTAGAAGCAAGCATTCTAAAGAAGTAAACAGCACAAGATATCCATTGTCACAAAGTTGACTAACACTAATCAAATTGTGATGTAGGCCATCAACAAGCAACACATTTTTAATACATAGCTCATTGCCCACATCACCCTCACCTATGACCTTACTCTTCTTGTTGTCTCCAAAGGTTACCGATCCTCCTTTCTTTTTCATGAACTTGTTGAAATGGCTGATTTCTCCAGTCATATGTTTAGAACAACCACTACCAACAATCCATCTCTTTTTAACTTGTAAGAAAGAAGGATGTTGGAACCCAACTCAAACTTTGGGATCCAATGTTAGCTTAGGGACCCATTTCATCTTTGGGTTGGTCCCCTTGGGCTTGTAAGGACAGTAAGTAGAGTAATGGTCATCACATTTATAGTGAATACAAACCATAGGGTTCTTAGAGCCAGAAGTCTCTCCATGGAAGATAGGAGGTTCCACACTCTTCTTCTTACCCTTATTCTTGCTCTTTTTCTTACCTTTGGGAGTAGTCCCATCATATCCCAAACCGCTAGTACCAACTTGTTTGGTAGAGTGTTTTAGGACATCATTGAGGGATTTCTTTCCTGAGAGAAACTTTTGCAAAGAAGATCTTAACTTGGCATTATCATCACTAAGGTTAATGACAGTAGTAGAAAGACTAGTAAGATCATTTCTAGCATGAAACAGGTCATCCTCAAGACAGAGGGCTTTAGTATGAAGGGAATTTCTTTCTAAATCTATGCTAGAAACTTCATCACTTTGCAAAATAGGTCTAGAAGATAAGTCATTTACTTGAGAAAGCAATTTGACATTTTCATATTTAAGCAAAACAATCTCTCTTTGATAAGCATAAACTTCATTTCTCCTAGCATCATCAATGAGTTTGAGTTCTACATTTTCAGTTTTAAGACCATCAAGCTCATCTAGGCATTTTGGTTTTCTATCTTAAGATTTTCAATATTTTTAAGATATACACCATTCTAAACCTCTTCTCCATTATGTTGAAGCTCAAGGTCAAGAAATTGCCCTTGCAAAGAGTCTATGTCATCAAGGAGCAATTTTTCATTTTTATTAAAAATCTCAATTTTAGCATAAAGATCATCAACTATCTTGCCTAACATTTTCCTTTTAGACTTGCATTTAGTAAAGGATGATTGGCATTCATTTAGCATATCAATGATAGTTTCTTTAGGAAGCTCTAGCAAATTTACTTCACTTACCTTGCTTACCTCACTTACCTCACATACATTTTCACTTGTAGAGGCCATGAATGCAAGGTGACATTCTCCATCTTTGGAGCTTGAGGAGGACTCCTCCCAAGCTGCATGAGTTGCATCTCTTGATCTTCTTTCTTTCTTGTCCTTCCTCTTGTACTTGTCTTCTCTCTTTTACTCCTTATCTTTCTTGTGGCTGCTCTTGTGATGGCTCTTCTTGGCCTTGGGGAAGTCACTCTTGTAGTGGCCTTTTTGACCACACTCATAGCACCTTGGAGTTGAAGAGGAGGGCTTGCTCTTGAAGTGTTTTCCCTTTGACTAGTTTGCCTCATGCTCATTAGGGCCTTCATCTTCACTTGAGAAAAGGTTGGGGGACTTCAAAGCAAGTTGTTGTTGTCGCACCATTTCTTCAATTTGTGCTTTGAAGGTTGTGTCCTTTATCTTCTTGGACTCTTTTTCTTCTCTCTTCTCTTCCTCTTCTTAGTTGTCAAGCCTAGGCTCATGGGCTTGAAGATTACCAACCAGCTCCTTGGTTGATAGCTCACTTAGCTTGTACACCTCTTCAATAGATGTCACATTGGGCTCCCATCTCTTTGGAAGAGATCTCAAGATCTTGGAGTTGATGGTGCCTTTGTCTAGCACACTCCCAAGGGCTGCCAATCCATTTAGGATGACATTGAGCCTAGTGTACATATCAACCACTCTCTCATTCTTACCCATCTTGAAGTTCTCTAGAAGACCACCAAGCATGTAGATTTTGGCTTCCTTCACTTGCTCAGTTCCTTCATAGGTGACACACAATTTGTGCCATATCTCATGTGTAGTGTCCCATGAGGAGATCCAATTGAACTCAGATGGAGTGAGGGCGGCATAAATGATGCTCACAACTTTGGTGTTGAGTTGAGCATGCTTCATTTCAGCTTCAGTCTATGTGGTGATGTCCCCCTTTGGATCTTCATATTTGAGGTGGACTATCTTCCACATTTCATAGCTCACACCTTAGAGGTAGAAATGCACCCTTCTCTTCCAATAGAGAAAGTTGGTGTCATCAAAGACCGGAGGTCTCATGGAGAAGCTTCCTTCTAGGTTAAGCAAACCAAGTGCCGAATCGCCCATCTTCTCCTACTTGTTGAAGTAGCTTGGAGAAGACCTGCTCTGATACCACTTGTTGGATCAATGGGCTCTAGAAGGGGGGGTTGAATAGAGCTTCAAAAATTCTCACAAGATAAATTAGACCACCAAATTATATATTTGAAAAGCTTAAACAAGCAGCAATTTGATGCCCTAATCTAACATTCATAGCAAGGATGAGAGATAGTGAAAAACAAGCACTTGGACATGTGGTTTAGAGTGGTTCCATGTCCTAAACTTAGGAGCAATGTCAATCCACTACCTAGAGTGGGTTAGTCTCTAGGATTTGCAATCTTGGTACTCTTATATTTTTACAATAAGATTACAACACAACAACCACACATCTAAGGGCTTAGTACCTCAAGCAAAGATCTTCAACCTATAGAAGGAGCTTACCCACTTGAACCATGGAGTCTTCAACCATCAACATGGACTTACCCACTCCTTTCTTCAAGTCTTCTACCTTCAAGGGATTACCTATCTTCCTTGAGTGTTGCCTTGCTTCTCTCCTTCACTTGGAGATCTGGAGAACCTATCTCCTTCACTTGGAGACCTGGAGCAAGTTGCCTTCTTCAATCTTGAAGAACAACACCTCCTTCTCCTTCACTTGGAGAGGGATCTTCAACTCGACTTCAATAGGAATTGAGGTTGGAAGATGGAGGAGGAGAGCTTTATAACAATACAGGGAGTAGCTCTCTTACACAGGAACCTATCTCACTCATACTCACAAATTTGACTTGAAGGTAGAGAGAGAAAAGGGCTAAAAGGCTTAGAACACTCTCAGATATGCTAGGACTAAGTTTGCAATGAATGAGCAACCTTGGAATGAACTCCAAGTGTTCTATATATAGCTGAGGGTGTTTCTTTGAGTTAGGTGAACTCTTGGGCCAAAATATAGCCGTTTTCCTTCAAGAAAATGTCTCTATTTTCGATCAAATAACCCACCAACGGTCACATCACTTTTGTCTGCAAATTCTGTACGGTGCAATCGGTCGAGTTTCAATAAAGTTAACTCGACCGATAGAGTGAACGACAAACTGATTTTCAAAGTATCGGTCGAGTTTGTTTTGAAGAAACTCAACCGATCAATGAATGATCATTTTGGTCAGGTACTCCATCGGTCCAGTTCTGTGTATACACAACTCGACCAATGCAATCTTCAGAGACTGTATCAAGGTGGATTGGCCGAGTTTGTCCTGGGGAGAAACTCGACCGATTGACAACCTGATGTCAATCTTTGAATATATGCATCTAAAGTGATGTAACATTGGTGTTTTATGTCCCAATCAATTTTCTCACCTTAGTTACAAGTCAATTCATCATTACAAGTGATTACAAATATGTTCTAAGGTCATTTACATAGATTTACACAAAAGCACACTTGTAGCTCTTTGACTTGAACTTGAGTCAATCTAGGGTTTTGGATTTGGGATCCTTTTCATGTACCTAATACCTGAAATCAATCTTTAATACACATATTAGATACATATGAATGGAATGGTTAAGTCATTATCAAAATATAGGCAATGTATAACATCTAGGTCAATAATATGTCCAACAGTTTTAAGTTGGGGGGTTTTGGAACCCAAACCAAGTCAACATCCTTTTTCTTCTATGGACAAGAGAATAAATGATGACTAAAACATAAACAATAATGACAACAAATGAAATCAATTTCATTTCTTTTTTTAGCATTGTGGTCATGATCTAGATCGTCTTTAGGCACATACATGACCTTGGTCTTAGGTACTCGTGTCTTTCTAACTCTAGGCTTTTGATAAGATTTACCTTTAGGTACATAGACTAGGCCTCTTCTTTCAACTTGTTAAGAGGAGTTTTCCAAAACCTTATCAAGAATAATATTACTCTTTAGACTATCAACATATTTTTGTAACTTAGCAATTTCATCAATATCTTTTTAATATCTAGTTTTGCTTGATCTAAACTTGAAAGAAAAGAATCTCTTTCTCTAAAAATGATAATTTTAATGAGAGCATAGAACAAGTTGAGTTTGATAGTTGTTTATCTTAGCAAGCAATTCAACCTTTTTTGAAAGCAAGCAATTCAACCTTTTCTTGAGAAAGAAGATTATTGTTGGTTTCTAGAGAAAGCAATTTGATATTGTAATCACTAAAAGATAATTTTAAGGTGTCTTTTTCAGTCATAAAAGTTTCATTTTCGTATGCAAGATCATACAATTTAGCATGCAAATCACCATTAATTTTTGTAAGTTTCCTCAATTTCCTTTTATAACCAACATATTTATCATGTAGTTATTCAATACTAGTGACTAGCTCTTCTTTAGATAAATCAACAAGGCTTAACTCATTTTCTTGTTCATCATTTGTTTCTATGAAATAACTTACTTGTCTTCTTTAGCCATGAGACATTCTACTTCTTCTCCACTCTCACTATTGTCGCTTGACTCATCCTAAGATGCTTTGTAGGCTTTTTATTTATTCTTGAAAGAGGATTCATTTCCCTTCTTGACTTTAGGACACTCATTCTTTAAATGTCCCTTCTTTTCACATTCAAAACACCTAAAGGAGGAAGAAGAAGAAGAAGAAGAAACACCAGCATTTTTGTTAGACTTAAATCTTCTATATTGCTTACCATTTACAATGAGAGCCTCCTCTTTACTATCTTCTTCACTTGTTTCATTACTTTCTTGCTTGATAGCTTTAGTTGCTGCTTTAAATGCAATGTCCTTCCTTTTCTCATTTTTATGTTCAACTGCAATCTTTCTTCTACATCAAGTGTAACTTCATGAGTCTCTAGATTGCCAATGAGTTGCTCCATCTACAACGTGGTAAGGTCATTGGATTCTTTAATGGCTGTCACTTTAGGCTTGTACTTAGGAGGTAAGGATCTAAGAATCTTGGAAACTTGATCTTCCTCACTTGTATATTTACCCAAGGTATTCAAACTGTTAACAATGGAGGAAAACCTTGCATACATTTCACTAATAGTCTCATTACATAGCATACATAATTGTTCATATTTTTGTTTAAGCATATTAATCTTAGTGTTCTTAACTTGAGTTGTACCTTCATGTGTAATTGAAAGTTGCCATATTTCATAAGCAGTCTCACATGAAGATATTGTATTGAATTCACCAATAAAAATAGAACAATATAATATACTTTCTGCTTTTGCATTCAATTGAACTTGCTTTATTGTTTTAGGATTCCATGTTGCATATTCTGTAGTAGGAAGTGCATAGGGTAAAGACACCATCCTCCAAAGGTCCAGGTTAATCCCTTGCAAATAAAATTGCATCCTTCATTTCCAATAAGTATAGTTGCTTCCATCAAAAGGTAGTGTCTGGCTCACATAAGTTCCTTCATGGTTGAGGTTGTGAAGTATACCATCCCCCATTCAAGACCTATTAAGGCTCCTTTGTGTACCTTCTCTGATACCAATTATAAGATCAAGAGGGTGGGGGGTGAATAGAGCTTTTGGTACTTTAAAATTTAATTGAAAACTTAAAACAAAGAAAGAGGAGGAAATAAGAAAGACATTTCGATTTAGAGTGGTTCCAACCTTTGAATCAAAGGCTGTCAGTCCACTACCCAATTTTTTCCAATTGGGATTTTGAAAGTAATTTATTTTATTTACCTCGCAAGGATTTTACAACAAAATGCAATCACCTTCCACACCCTTGAAGTAGCCTTCTCCTTGAAGTAGCATCAAACTTTTTGAAGCAGCCTTCTTGAAGTAACTTTAAGTCCTTGGAGCAGCCTTCACAACCTTGAAGTAGCTCGATCAACTTGAGATAGGCTTCACCTAGAAGTAGCTCCAACCTCCTTTGAATCAACCTTCTTGAAGTAACCTCAAGCCACCTTAGAGCAGCCTTCACCACCTTAAAGTAGCTACACCTCCTTACGATAGCCTTCACCTAAAAGTAGCTCTAACCTCCTTTGAAGAAACTTTCTTGAAGTAACCTCAAGCAACCTTCCTCAGACAACCTCCTACACTTGGAGTAGTCAAGGAGAACAAATACAATATAAAGAACATAGATTGGAAGAAAGAAATATTTAACCAATAAAGTACAACACTTTGATCCTATATCGAGTGTATAGATCTCCTATCCACTTAAGATGAACGTGGCTATATGTGGTAGCTAGGATGTTATAGCTACAGGACACAACTTTAGAGCACAAGGAAGAAGATAGCAAGTAAATCTCATCTTTGTTGCTCTATAGAATGGATGCTCAAGTGTATCTTGTGTGTTTTCAGTGTCTAAAGGCCTCTTATTTACATGAATGGTTTGCAAGTGATTAGAGATGTTTTAGGGAGTGTCTAGAGTGTTCTTAGTTCTTAACTAGCTGTTAGGTAGAAAGTAGTTGGGTTGCAACTACTAAAATGTTCATTAAAAGCCAAGTTTTCAGAACTTTTTTTGGTCGACAAACTTGTCGATCGGATGACTCTCGGTCCACAAACTTGTCGACCGATGATTGTCTGGGTTTAGCTGGCTCTAATGGCTATATGTTTGTTTCTCTCTTGTTTAAACCTATTATAATGGCTATATCTCTGTTTATAATATTGTCGACCGAAATTCACTCAGAACTAAAGATTTACAAAGTTATTTTTCGATTGTTTGAGTCTTCGATCAAGTGATTCTTGGTCAAAAATTTTATCAACCGAGAAGGACTTTTTGCAAAGATTTACAATATGTGTGAGGTCCTATTGATGACTCATATAAAACCTATCAATCCTAAAGTCTTCATGTGAGTGTAAGTAGGGCTTTGGTGGATAGGGAAGATCTAACACTTTATTTATATGATATTTAAGTACTTGTACATTATATACTTGTATAAATTTTTACATTGAATATAATCATTTAAATATTAAACATTTAAGCTCATTGATCTTCAACTATCCACTTAGTATGATCTTCTCATTTTTTTGAATCCTGAAATACTCAAATAACACGTTAGATCCATAAGAATGAAATGTTTGTCATCATCAAAATAAAGGATATGATAATGTCCAATTTAGCCAAAAACCATGTCCAAAGATGGGTAGGGAAAAGGGGAATAGTGATGCATGGAAGTAGATAGAATTGGTTGATTGTCTCAACGGACAAGAAAATGTAGGAACAACCATCGGTTGCGGAACTCTATGCCACTAGTGAAGGGTTGAACTTAAAATATTGGCCATACCATGGAGTCAGACTCGACTATTAAAAACCAGGCTCTTTAATGGAACTGAAATCAGACCACTTGCCTACATGGATATAAACAAAGCATTAAAATTCTCACACAAGAGGACTCAAACGTGAAACTCAAACATGTTCAGAGAGAATACAACTATGTGGCCAATACAATGTAGATCAGAGGAGGGATTCCTTCATAGTTGAAACAAAGATAAAAACTCCACCCACGATCACTAGAATGGTAGTATACAATTGAATTTATGCTTCCATCCAACATGAATTAGCGTACTAGTGTTTTTCCAAAAAGAGGAGGGTGAGTGAAGAATACTACCTTTTAACCCCCAACAAAAAAACCAGAACAAAGCCTTATTGATATTTTTTCTTATTATTCTAATAATTGCTTTTCTATTTCCTATACACACTTATTTTCAAACCTTTTATTTAGTTTATATTAAAAATTTACTACATGATGAAACTGGTATCATACAATGAACTTTATTAAAACCTGACGCAGTTACAAAATCTTGAAGACCCAAAAAGACAAAAACAAATAGCATCATGTACTTCATATTGTGAGTGGTGTAAATACAAAGAATACAAGCTATTTCTTTTTCCGTACATTGATGGATAGGAGATGTACTGTATAGACCAATTCATATGCCAAAGCATATCTATCATGCCCACTACGTTGGGGGTTATGTATATATAAAACATACTACGTGTAGATTACTCTTGTTTACACTATATGGATTTAACTGTGATGTATATATAACGAGGTGCTAGTCTTTGCATACATTTTTGGTACCACTACATTTAAACGGATCTGGTGGTGAAGCGATGTTGCGGAAATAGGAAATGATAAGAAAAACTATAAAACATTTTATATAATGAAGAAACAATGAAGCTAGATCTTCTATCCATGTGGCAGTCTTACAACTCAAAATGGTTCCACACAATTGTTTACCATTTATACATAACTTGATACACAACAACTTGTTCGTTTGTTTTGTTACTATTATTTCAGTTTGAAGTTCCAAGAAAAACAAGAAAAGATGAATAACATATTATTATGAAGAGTAATTGCAATATCTAAGTTAACTGCCATATACATACTACTTTTCATTAATATTATCCATTGAACTCACTCATGAATAAAAATATATGTGATATGTAGATATCAATTCGATCGAATGTCCCCTATAACTACTTGTCCACTTTCTGATTCATGGTCATGATAATTTTCACAGATTGATTATCTTATGGTATTAACTCAACCGTTTCTCACGCTGCTAGTATTAGAAACAGTTGACTTGTATGTGATTGATCCTTATATAAAGTGAGGGATAGACCAGCCGGAACCTTAACATGTGGTTCGGATTCTTTTATTGCGTAGATTACACGGAGCGTTGACATTAGGGAGGCTTTTTTCTACATGGACTGACATTGTGGGAGGTCTTCGCCAATAATTTTGCCGTTCCGTGTGAACCACATGGGGGCGACTCCATTAGTTAATATCTGCTATGCTGACCCAGTTCGTCTTCTTCAATTCTGTGAGTAGTATCGACAAGGAGAATCCTGGGTAAGCACTCAGTCTTGGAGTCATCCGGAAAAGGAAAACCGGCTATTCCTATCCCGTCGATTACCGAGAAGAAGAGAAGATCATATTGCTAGCCCATTTTTCCGCCGGCGTTCAAATGTACGCTCCAGTTAGTACAGATGGGGAAGAGACGGAGACCTCTGATCTGAGCTGCGGCCTGTAAGTACCTGTTCAGCCTTTGTCCCTCTATTTTTGGCATAGGGAAGCATCGAGTTTTGGGCATTTTTGTAAGCATCCATGTTCCTGTTGTCTGCAAAATACTGGGATGGTTTTCGCGGTTTTTTTTAAGGTTTCCTCCCTATCCACGTATCCCTTGCACGGAACAAACGCGCCCGTGCCCTTTGCTGTGGCGAGTTCACCTGCAGCATTGGAGGCAGGAATGCTTCCATCCGGGTCAAAACAAGGAATGACTTTCAAGAGACCAAACATCTAGCACTCTTCATAACTTGAGATAGTACTACTTCCTACTCAGAAAGTGAAGCCAATCAGACCCGTGTACCGTTTCCTGCATGCTTGAAATTTGGGGAAATTGGCATGTCTTCTTTCTTGGAGAAACTATATAATGGCAAGTTGTTTCTTTATAGCTAGTGCTGTATTTGCGAGATATTGTGCTTATTCAATAACAAAAATCAAAATTATTCAGTCATTAAAGTTTATTGCTGGAAGACAGTTCGAACCTAGGTTGCTTTCTTGGTACAGTTCGAACCTAGGTTGCTTTCTTGGTGGCTCTTCAGCTGATACAACAGGCCATCTTTGCCCACTTCCCGTCATTAAAATTTTGCCCATTCAACAAAATTCCTGTCACACATCTCCATTTTATCTAGCCTGCAATGTCGGTACTTTCCCAACATTCTCTTCTTTCATGTAAATAATAGAACCTTAGATTAACATCAGATTTCAGGGAACCCCAGCATCATGATACTATAAGCAAACTGTAAAAATTCTGAACTCGCAAGATACACACAGGCTCCACGATGATAGTTTCCAATCATCATAACCTGTCCTTTTGAAAAGATTTCGGCTCCATGTGCACTGAACATGTGAGATCGTGTCATTAAATTCCATAACCATGCTCAATCTAATTCACTAATGCACTATATGGCCAAATGCTCTATTTTGATGTAGTGTACTTTGACTTTGTTGGCCATTATAAATACGTAATGCTTTTGGCAATTTTCTTGGTTATAAGACAATTTCAATATCCTGTATCAAGAAAATCATTCAATATCTTATTGTGCACTCGCCTTGGGTTTTCACTATCAGTGTAATCCTCTTTTGGTGAAGCTATTGACGGAAGTGAATATCTTTCTGAGTACGGCAGCTAAATATTTCAGATTTAACACGCATCATTCCTTCTAGGCATAGTCACAATATACTCCGTTTTTTTGAAAAAAACGCGTATTATTCATGTTCCGTATATGACGGCCGTTTTAAACTCCAAACCGAATAATACGTTTTAAACGCGTTTAATTCACGTTTTATTCGCGTATTACGTTTTAAACGTGTTTAATACGTTTTTTTGCCGTTTTAAACAGTTTGTACTTTTGCTTCACATATATTTTTTCCACGTCCTTTTTAACTTGTAGTAGGGTTCCACTAAACCGTCCAACCTTCCTCCTCTATCCCCCGACACACCAGGAGTAGTAACCCTCGACATTCTACATGTACGCTCCATCTTTCTCCTCCATTCTCCCCCTTTCTTCCCTGATTTGTGCCTGCTGCTTGTTGCTCCCACCATAGTAACAAAAGTCTCCGAATTTTACAAAAAATCGGCGATTTTTCACGATGTTATAGGCTCCCGAATATTCATCACGATTAATACGCCAATCGCCGATTTTTCACGACTTTTCACGATTAATCCCGCTTTTTCGCGATTTATACGATATTTTACGATTCTTCATGACTTTTCACGATTTTTCACGATTTTTCTCCTTTAAGTCACTTGCTCTTTTTTTACCAAACCATGTACACAAAATTCCTAATACACACTAAACCTCAAACCCCCCACTCCTATGGACAGTTCATGTTATTACTCAACTATTTTTTACTTCTTTTCCTACTTTTTCACTCACTAAGATTGTATGTCTTGTGGTCGTAACAGTTACATGCATCATATATGTATGTACATAGATACATTTATCTATAAACATACATATATATGTATATACTTCTATAGCCGACTTATTCTGGATTATATTCGAATAGTTGACCGAACTTTGACCGAAATTTATCGATCTTTTCACGACTTTTCTCTCGATTTTTTCCAGCCAGCCGAAAAGTTGCCGAATCCCGAACTTGTTACTATGGCTCCCACTTCTTCCCCTTCTTCTAATATTGAGTAATCAGTTCGATGTTTAGTCATTTTCAATCATTATATGTGTGGGTGTGTGTGTGTATATATATATATATATATTCCGCTTTTTTGCCGACTTTTTTCTGAATAGTTGACTGAACTTTTACCGTATGTTGACCGATTTTTATCCAAATTTTCTGCATAATTCCCGATTTCTGAATTTTTCAACTTGGCCGTACGTATCCCGAATACCGAATTTGTGACTATGCTTCTAGGTTGCAGAAATTAATGTGCTTTTTTAGAGTTCGGCCAACTTTTGGACAACTTTGTTTGAATTCACTTGAAAATAGCACTTCCAGTGCCTGTAGTTTATGTTTCGGTGTACTTCCATTGGAAGTATTCATTTCTGTAGTCTGTTTGTTACCATAACATGTTGGATTGACATTGCATGACAATACTGAGGCACTCCTAATCCCGTTTTGGATGAGGTTCTGTTCCATCTGTAGTCATGAAATAACTCAATAAGTTTGTTGCATGCAATAACATAACTGTTTATCTTTTGCCTCCCACGTATCAAACCATGTGAATTAGCCCCCTTTTACCTTACACGATCCTTTCAAATTTTCAATTGCCAGAAGGGCTATGAAAAGGGGACCAACAATGGATGCAGAACAAGAGGCTATTGGAGGAATGAAGGTAATATCAATACTGTATGACATATGTTTATAACGAGCATTATGGAATGAAATGCATTGACTCTTTGCAGGGAAAATTTGCTGCCATAGTTATGTGCTGGATATTGGGCACTGGAAGCTTATTTCCATGGAACAGCATGCTAACTATTGAAGATTACTATTCTTCCTTGTTTCCGGTATCATTTGCTATCCATCTTTACGGTGTAGCTCAAGATTCCCCCGAAAATTACTATCTTTGGCCGGTGCTATCGTTAAATTATCCCTGTCAATCTATGACTGACACTTGCATTATGGTTTCTGTGCATGCAGAGGTATCATCCCACAAGAGTACTGTCAATTATGTATCAACCAGTTGCTGTTGCAACAGTTGCTATACTAGCACATTATGAAGCAAGACTCAGTACTAGGAAACGCAACTTGACAGGATATGGTATATTCTGCATGAGTTCATTCCTTGTGATTGTTGTAAGCAGCTTCCTGATAAGTTCTTATCTCTGTCATTAAAGTCTCTCATTGGTACTAAGTTTAAATTATACTATGACGATGGTTTAGTTGAAAGCTATTTATACTATTATTGATACAGTTGGACCTTGTTACATCCGGGAAAGGAGGTCTTCATGCTTTCATTGGCTTATGTGGTATCAGTGCATCATTTGGGCTTGCAGATGCCCATGTCCAGGGTGGTATGGTTGGTGATCTGTCTCTAATGCGCCCTGAGTTCATTCAAGTAAGTAGGCAGTGCATTTCTCGTGTTTTGATCATTCTCTAATAAGTGATGCACGTAACATGAACAAAAACCTGTTTTCCAGTCATTTTTGGGTGGCCTAGCTGCATCTGGTGCAATTACTTCTGCTTTGAGGTTAATCACAAAGGCTGCATTTGAAAATAGCACAGATGGTCTTCGCAAAGGAGCCCGTATGTTTACTTATCACAGATGTGGAATTATTTGCTTATTGCTTTCTAAAATATTATTTATTGATTAAGAGACTTTTTATCGAGCAAGGAACCTGTGGCTAGAACACCATTGTAACGGAATGTCAATGAAATTCTTCTACTTTCTTGAATCAGTTCAGAGAAAAAGGGTGTCTTAGACAAGAATTATTATGTCTGTACTCTTCACCGATTTAGTGATAGGGAGTATATGCTTTTATGCAGAACAGAAATATTTTTATGCTGTACTACTCCTACATGATTTATTCAAATTACATTAAAAATTACTTGCTTTTATCTCTTTTTGGAGGCATATTTAAATGATTAGCATCTACATGTATTATAATGTGTTTTTTGTACAAAAGCGTTATGTGATGCAACGTCAGTGTAGCACATTTTATCTCTATCTTGCTTACCCAAGTGTAAGTTTTCCAATTATTATACTTAGTCGCAAAGTTTTAAAGTTGTATGTGGAGTTTATATATTTTATTTGGCAATTTGTGCAATTGCTCAGGTCAACAGTTTCGAATCTTTTATTATAATTACCAGCCTTGGGGGCTTGTCCCAAGCAGACGATTTGATTTGAGAAATCATGAATTTAGTTGTCCTTGTTAACCCCTCTCTTCTTCCAATGCGTTCCACATCAATATGCTTCTGGTATTAACAATAACGAGCAGTCACAATGTGTTTGTAGTGAAAAATATACCTATAATTAAGTATCGAGGAGGAACAAATGATTTACTCCGTACCTACTCATGTTATATATATAAGTCAGTCAATATAATTTTTTCTTAGAAATTACTGATATCAAATGCAAATGTCAATTCACCATCATCCCCATCATCATCATCGTCATTGTCGTCATCATCATTGTCATTATCTTCATCTTCGTCTTCCTTGTCGTTGTCATCATCGTCATCGTCGTCGTCGCCGTCACCTCGCCGTCATCATCATCACCCCTTGTCATCGTCATATCATCACTGTCATCATCAGCGCCGTCATCATCATCGTCATCCTCATCCTCATCATCGTCGTCATTGTCATCGTCATCGTCATCGTCATCGTCATCGTCATCGTCATCGTCATCGTCATCGTCATCGTCGTCGCCGTGTTGGGTTCGGTTACATGGATCCTTCTTTCCCATTAGAATTTGTGACGGGTTATGTTCTCATCAAGACGTAAAGATTTTAAATCCTCCTTACAAGATCTTGTTATGGTAATCTAAGCCTGCCTCTTTCGCTTTTAACTATATTTGAGTCTATATCATCACTTCAGGTTGGTGCATTTTTAGTCTACATTGTACATATCCATGCGTATGCGACGAGCCTCCTGTTGCTTGTCCTCAATACTCACAAACCCTGCTTTACTCGTAAAAACCTAGATGGCCGCACGGAGTGGCGACACGGGAAGCGACGGCCGCCGCCAGTCCCACCAGCAAAGTGATGGTCGCCGGATGCACCAACAGGGAGATAAACCATCTCGTCTAAATCGAAGATCATTTTCCGAGGTGGTCAAGGTTGCTGAAAAGCCGAAGGAATGGTCTGCGATCTGCAAGACTCCCGTGGGAGATGTGGATACTAGATTGAAGGAGACAGAGATTACTGTTGAAGAAGACACGATAATTATCCCGCAAGAAGAAGTTGATGGCAATGCCGCGCTGTGGAAGAACACAGCCGCCGGCTACATCATTGGCTTCAGACCTCACATCCCAACCCTCAAAGATTTCCTCCAAAGACTCTGGCAGCTGGAAGGGGAGATCGAGATCATGGGTAGAGCTTGCGGAAGTTTTATCATTAAGTTCCAAAACGGCACTGATCTAGCCAATGCGCTGGAAGGAGGTCCATGGCAGGTTAAGGGGAAGCCGATGATACTAAAAAAATGGGAGAAAGGGGAGCCTCTAGAACAGGAGAAGCTTTCCTCCGTTCCTGTGTGGTTGAAAATCCTCGACCCCCCATTAGAATTGTGGAGTGAATTGATGCTATCTCGCATTGCTCCGTTCTTAGGGAAGCCGCAATGCTTAGATAGGCAAACCAAGGCCCGAAGCAGGATTGATTTTGCTCGCATCAATGTCCTGATGAGCGCCTCATCAAAGTTCCCGACCACCGTCAAGTTGAAGACTGATAAGGGAACAACTTACTCGGTTAAGATCGAGTACGAATGGATCCCACAAAAGTGTCCGCACTGTCACAATTTTGGGCATGAGAAAACCCTCTGTTCCAAACCGCAGGATTCTGTAAAGTCCACTGTTCTGCCGAGCAAAGCAGCACAGACCAGCAAAGGCATCTCTCCTGAGCAACCTGTCATTGTGGATGAGCAGGAAGTGACAACAACTTCCCCTTGTGAGCAACCGGCTGGACTCTTGAGCGAGGAGACAGAGCAGAGCACGGGCGACAAAGAGATTGCTGAACACCCTGCTGCTGTTCGAGAAAATGAACCTGACAAAGAGGTACCAAATACAAAGGCTCATGATCAGGTTGTTGAAGCCGCTACTATTGCACAAGATGAAGAAGGCTTTGAGAAGCCTCGCAGAAAAAAGAGCCCGAAGAGGCGATCAACCAGAAACAAGACCTCTCCTAGTACGATCAAGAACAAGGAGACGGACAATAAATACCAGTCACTCGAGAATCTGGACACAAACTCGGAGGTTGTGGGTGGCAGCAAGTCATCCCCCTCTCCAATGGTTAATAAACCATCCATCATAGCCTGGAACATCAGGGGCTTATCCGATTGGGATAAGCAACATGTCGTCCGGGCTGAGCTGAAGAGGGCAGCTACTGACATAGCTATCCTTACGGAAGTGAAGATTAGAAGAAATAAGATGGCCAGATCCATGAAGCACACCTGGCCTAGAGCCACTTGGATAGACAACTCTTACTGCTGCAGCAAGATTCGTATCCTTATACTCTGGGAGAGGGAAGACATTAAGATTACCATGCTTGGTCAATCTAGACAGTACATTCATTTCGGTTTAGTAGTGGAGGATTTTAAAATGGAAGTTACTGCTGTCAATGCTGAAAATGATGACTATAAAAGACAACAACTCTGGTCTGATCTAATCCACATTAAATCCAATGTCCAATGCCCTTGGTTGGTGACAGGAGATTTCAATGCGGTGCGTCTGATCGAGGAAAGAAAAGGTAGATCAGCTCCTTCTGCGAGATCGATGCTCGACTTCAATGATTGTGTTCACAGATCTGAATTGTTTGAGATAGAAGCTAAAGGTCCATATTTCACATGGAACAACCAGCAGCTAGGGGAGAACAACACGAGGAACAAGATTGATAGAACTTTCTTCAATGATAAAGCCCAAATGGATTTGCCTAACCTCTGGCTCGAGATCATGCCTACCATTTACAGCGACCACTATGCTCAAGTTCTTCACATGGATGAGGCGAAACCTAAAGCAAAATACCCTACGAGATTTTTCAATGCTTGGGTCGAGATGGATGGTTACCATGACACTATCATTAATGCATGGCAAAAACAGGACAGTGGTCCTCCCATGTATAGGTTCCTGCAAAAGTTGAAGCGTACTAAAAGAAGCTTACAAACTTGGAACTGGGAGAGTAAAGGTGACCTTACTGACTCAGCTGCAAATAAGGAAAAGGAAGCTCTTGAAGCCCAAGCCAAATCAGATGAAGATCCGAGCAACGAACTGCAATGGGAAATTGCCAAAAGCAAAAAAGACGAGGCAGTAGCTGCAAAGGCGATTGAGGAGTCCGTGATGAGGCAGAAATCTAGAGTTTTCTAGCTCAAGAATGGGGATTCCAATACCCGCTTCTTCTATGCATCTCTGAAGACCAGGAGGAGTAGGAATCAAATTAAGGTTATTGAGCACAATGGGGTTCAGATCAACAATGAAAATGATATAAAGGCCACTTTTGATCAACACTACAAAGAACTCTTCAATTGCAGCCGTGCTAAAACTACTGCCAATTGGACAAACCTGCCCAAGCTCCAGCCTAATCACCTCCAGAGATTATGTGAGCTTGTAACTGATGAAGAGATTCACAACGTTGTAAAGAACTCAAATGAAGACAAGTCCCCTGGACCGGATAGCATGAATGCTTGTTTTTATAAAGCTTCCTGGGAGGTGATAAAAGATGATTTTTGCTCAGCCATCAAGGATTTCTTTGTTAAGGGCAGGCTTCTGAAAGAGGTGAATAAGACTTTCATTGCCCTTATTCCGAAGGTGAAGCAACCAATGAAGATAAGGGACTGGAGGTCTATTTCCTTATGTAACTTTGCCTATAAAGTGATCTCTAAGATCATGGCTAATCGTCTAAAAGATATTCTGCCGTCTCTAATTGATATCAACCAGTGCGCTTTTGTAAAGGGTAGACGCATCTCAGATGCTATCCTCTTGGCAAACGAACTTATTCATGACTTCAAGAAACAAAATTCTAAGAAGAAGAAGTGCCTAAAGGCCGACCTAAGCAAAGCATATGACTCGATCGACAGGGGGTACATTCTTGATATTATGAGAGGTATGAATTTCCCTGATTGTTGGCTGCAATGGATTTATGAATGTTTGAACTCTGCTTCCTTCCAAATTCTCATCAATGGTACACCTTCAGACATCATTCAAGCGTCTAGGGGTATAAGGCAGGGCGACCCCTTGGCTCCCTATTTGTTTGTCATTGGTATGCAAGGTCTTACTGCCATTTTCAAAGAGGCTATGGACCAAGGAAAAATCACTCCTCTTATTGCAGGTGACCTCAAAGTCTCACATCTCATCTTCGCGGACGACCTCCTTGTGTTTACTGAAGCAAATGAGCATAATGCGGAAGGCATTCTTGCTTGTTTATACAAGTTCAAAAATCTATCGGGTCTTCAAATGAATTCGGCCAAAAGTCAACTCTTTCTCAGCAGCTCTGCTCCGAAAAATTTGTGTGAAAGGATGAATGTTGATGAATGTGACTTCCCGGTCAGATACTTGGGTCTCCCGCTCTTTGCAGGTCGACTTACAAAGTCTATGTGTTTTCCACTCATCGACAAGATCAAAACCAAACTGGATTCTTGGAAGATGATGTACCTATCGATGGCAGGTAGATTGGAATTGATTATCTCTACTCTGTCAACCTATCACTTGTTCTGGTCGGGTGTGTTTCCGCTTCCTAGAGATACTATGGAAGAGATCGAGAGACTCTGTAGGAATTTTCTATGGGGAGATAAGGAGGGCAGTAAGCATTTCCACACAAGTTCCTGGGAAGATATATGCAGGCCTAAACGGGAAGGAGGTCTTTCTATTCGCAAGGTGGAGGACTGGTCCAAAGCGGGTCTGCTTAGATTGCTATGGGATATTTCCAACAATAAAAATACTTTAAGGATCAAATGGATCCACAACAAATACCTCAAAGATACCTCGGTCTGGTCCTATGTGAGCAAACAAGCTGATAGTTGGATGTGGAAGGTAATCATCAAAGCTAGAGATGAATTTCTGCCCCTGGTCAGATTCTGTATCAGCAATGGTAGGTCCACTTCCTTGTGGCATGACCCGTGGGTAAATGGGGCCTTTCTAGAGGATGTTATTTCAGTCTCGAGACCACTGAAGTTACGATCTAACTTGGGTAGTAACGCTCAGCTCAACACGATCATTTCTAAGGGTGAATGGAAAATTCCAGAATTTAGAGGCAGTGAGGAGCTCCGTGTTGTCTGCAAATCCATTATCCTCCAACCCAAAGAAGAATGTCAGTTCGAAGGACTGCAGACATTCTCCATGAGAGGGGCTTGGCAATTGTGCAGAACCAAACACGCCCATGTGAATTGGGCTGACTGGCTTTGGCGTGCTACTGCTCCAAACCGAATCAAGGTCTCCTGCTGGAAAATATTACAAAAGCGGCTGGTTACTGAGGATTTCCTACAGAGAAGAGGTTTCCATTTGGCCACTAGGTGTAGCCTTTGCGCTAGATAGGCCGAGAACATATCCCATGTCTTCTGGTCGTGTAGTTTCACCTTGGAAATATGGGAAAGAGCCAAGATTAGAATGCCATGGCGGCCGAGTTCCTTTGAAGACCTGCTACAGATTTCTGATAAAAACTCTAAGCTGCTAGGGATTCTCATTTTGTACCACATCTGGGTAGCTAGAAATCAAACCATTTTTGACAATGTAACTCCATCCACAATTCGTGTATGGAGAAGAATAGATTGTGATTATAAAGCCCTGCATAGATAGGTCTTTTTTTTGGGCTTAGCTCCCCACTTGTAAAGCTTTGTATATGAATAGAAGGAGGCACGCTTACTGATAAAAAAAAAAACCCTGCTTTACTCCTTATAGAATTATTCATCAAGTGATCTTTCCTTATCTTCCCACACATCCATCTTAATATTTGCATGTGTGCAACATTCATTTGACTGAACCCACTTTCTTCTTTAACAAATTTCACTCCCATACATCATGGCTAGCTTTATAACTGCTCTATAAAACTTACTTTTCAATTTTTTCCAGTTACACTTCTCCTTTTATCCATCTTGCTATAATTTTCTGACATGCATCATCTCGATTATATTGCCATCCGTATGAATAATTTATACCAAGTAACAAAAGTTATCACATTTGGTGCATTCACTCCATTCGATTTAGTAGTGTCCCTCACAATAGTAGACTGGATTAGATTGAAATGCATATACTCATTTTTGCTTATGCTGATCTTAAGTATACTAGATTGCAATGCATTTCTAATTCAATTTGACCTTATTTTCATCAATTAACATATTATCATCAGCAAATAACTTACACCAAGGGACATCATCCTAAACATTCTTTGTCAACTCGTCCATAACAAGAATGAGTAAATATGGACTGAGAGCTAAGTTTTGATGTACTATATCCGAAAATTTTGGAATCTCCTCTCTTGAAGCTCTGACAGTGGCAGTTGGGTTATCATACATATCTTCAATTCAATGAATTAAAATGGGACACCCTTTGTTTTGAATACCCACCAAAGCACTTCCATAAGTACTCGATCAGATGCTTTTTCCAAATCAAGGAAAACCATATGGATATTTCTTTTGTTTCTATGTACCTCTCCATAAGGCTCCTTATAAAAAAATTGCAGATGTTGCAAATCTTCTTGCATGAAATCAATTTGAGTTTATGATATAAGTGTTATATATCTTAGCCTTTTTTCAATAACCCTCTTCTAAAGCCTCATATTGTGACATGTCAACTTGATACCTATACAGTTTGTACAGCTTAGAACATCACCCTTGTTCTTGTAGATGGGTGCTATGGTACTGTTCCTCCATTCATTTGACCTTTTCTTTGTCCTCATTATCTAATTAAAGAAAGTCCATAACCCCAAAACTTCTTTCTCCCCCATACTCTGTCAAACATTAACAGGAATATCGTATGGCTCACATGCAATTCCAATCTTCATCATTTTCAAACCATTCTTGAACTCTGGTTGTTTAACTCGTCGAGTGTAGGTGATATCTCTTGCATCCATAGAGCACAATATATTATGACATTATTTGAAAATTGAAAAGCTTATGGAAGTAGTTTCTCAGTTGGTTCTTGACATCATCATCCTTAACTGATACTGTATCATCTTCGTAATGATGTTTTTCACTTGGCTGTGATATTGTCTTATTCTTTCTCTTATACAACCATTTCATATATACATCCTTTCCCCCTTATTTGGTATCCAACTTGTTATGTCTTAAAAATATCTGGATCTTCCCTCTTAGAATGCTTTTATTGCTTCTTTATTTGCTAATCTGTAATACTGAATGTTGCATTGTCTAAACTTTTGGGTAAGCTCCTATAATTCTTGCTTTCAAGTTTTATAGCTTTTTGTGTGTCGTCATCTCACTACCATAGCTCAATCTGTGGAAGCCGAAAACTTCCATGGCGATTCTTGTAATCCGCATGTTTTCCACATTGTGTTGACTTCAAAATCCAAGTTCCAAGTTTCTTCCTTGATAATTATGTCTTAAAATAGTCATAAAAAATGTCGTACAATATCATTCCCTTCTCTCCTCTAAGGTTTCATCACTTGATTCCTTTGGCTTTGGGTACTCTTATGCTTCCTTTTGTTGATATCCATGCTAGTATGCAAAACCACCAACTTATGTTGGGTGGTGAGTTCTTTTCCAAGGTTCACTTTAAAATCTTTGCATATCTTTTCTTCTACCCACTGTAACACAATTTTTTCAAGGGATGTAAAATTTCACCTTAAGATTGATATTTAAACTCTACAACTTTTTAACAATTTCAAGTTGCAACCTTGTCATATAGGTTCATATTTATGTTCCTATTGGTGGGTAAGCTCCAACTATTCTTTAGAATTGGCAAAACGTCAAACAAATATGGCTAGATGTAAAGGATCAAAGGTGAAATCATAGTTATAGAAAGATTTATTACAGACCATCTTTTGATTCGCTTAATGCCTTTCTATAGAGAACTCTACCGAGATATTAGGCGATTCATTTCTATGTCAGGCTTTAGAATACACCATTATACTTGAGCAATTGATTGGAAGGAAGGAATTGCCACAAGTTGTGCATACAAGAGTAGCATTACTTTCACATGTCCTTATGTGAGTTGTGCCTAGACAAAAAAAGGTATGATTGAATATGTGCACCGTGTTAAGGAGTGTTCTTGGTGCGTGTATGAGTTATGCATGTTTCACATTGACATAAGATATAGAGTCTATGCTCAATACGGTGAAATATAAGAAATTTTCCGAAATGCGTCATAGACATCGGAAAATGTGAGTTGCAATAGAAATTTAGTTCTTTTATCTTAGCCAACTAAATTTCTATTTGCTGCATCTTATCCTCTTTGGGTTAAAGTCTAGAGCAACAATTTGTATAGACAACAATTGGAAGTTGTCTGAAGTTCAACTCAAAGCAAATGTATGTTAGGAATAATGATCAAGGTGGAGCTCAAAAGAAATAGCTCGTGCTAGCTAAATCTCTATGATGGGCATGACTTTGCCTTGTAATGCACATTACAACCTAAAATACAAGGGACCTAGTTTTCGTACAGTGGAACACAATTAGGGAGAGTAAACTTACTTTATAGATAGGGGCAGCTTAGTAATATACATATGGGAAGTGGCCAAAGACCCATTTACGTAGTGCAGGACTAAACGCATGTACAAGCGAAACACATGTGTGAAACAACTTTTCATATCCTAAGACCCCCTCAAATGGTAGGTATATATGATAAGCACCAGACTTGTTACAAAGAAATCAAACTCGATGTCTGTTTAGAGACTAGGTAAACAGTTTTGGAAGCTGATGTCTTGACTTGTGCTAACTTGATTGTGCCTGCTTGAAGTTTCCCTTTTGTAAAATGATAATCTATCTTGATGTGTTGTGTTCTCTTAGAAACCAACATTAGAGGCAGTCTGTACTGCTGCTTGGTTGTTACACTGTCATACCATGGCACCTCATATTTCTAAAACCCGGTTCTTCAAACTAGTGTTTGATCCGTAAAAATTCACAAGTAGTTTCTGCTGTTGCTCTATGCTGAACACTAGACATAGCTAGGTTTTGTATCTAACTTCTCACAACACAAGATTGCCTCCTACAAACACAATATTTATGTGATAGATTTTGTGTCGATGTTCGAGCTGGCTTGATGTAGGACAGTTGCTGCCTTTGGCTGGGTGCTAGTTTCCTTATTATGAGTTATTTGATATTTTCTTGTTTTTGGTTAAGTCGTGGTTGAGTTCCATGTTTGCTGTCACCCAACTTTTCTGAATGTCAAGCTTTTGTATAAAGGTTTTGTAAGTCTCATTAGAGGAAGAACTTGATGAATGCAATCCAAATGATGTTTTATTTGCTTCAATTTCAAACGATTAAAATGATATCTATATTCTTGTCTTTAACTTCCCCATTAAGAATCCGTCTACATTTGCAGATTCTTCCACCAAATCATACCTTTGCTAGAGTTCTTTTGAGATAGCAAAGGATTGTCATAGTAGCATTTAATTGACTATTCTAGGCATACTTGTCAAGGCGCTCGCCTAGGCGGCCGCCTAAGCGGCAAGGCGTCCCAGGGCTGCGCCTAGGCGAGGACGCTTTATTTATAATGCTACTGTGACCTAGTTTTGTGGGTCTGGTTGTATATTCACTTATTTTAATGTTTGATATGGCTACACCAATGTTCAAAATTAATAGTCTTGCCTATTTTATGTGCCAAATATCACTTTTAATTGGATCTAATACTCTTTTTTGGGTTTGACTGGATCTAATACTCTTTTGTTTGATTGGATCTAATACTCTTAGTACACATTTGATTTTTCTTAGTTTGCACCTTCAATTCAGATTGTATTAAGTAGCTATGCTATGAAGGATAGTGATTACATTGCTTAATACTTGTAGCTATGTATGACAATAAATATATATTAATTTGTTGATCACTCTCTTACATTCTTTATAGTAATTCTTTTCGTGTCCTTGACATTATTGTCAATGATAATATATTAGAAATGTAATTGGTTATTTTTTCATACAATAAAATATATATATATATATATGGGGAGATTGACCATAAATTTGTAGATAACTACATATATAACTATACAATGTGTGTATATGAGTGGGGAAAAACCATGACACATGTATATATACATAAAATATATACATAAGTTTTTTTAAAGGTCGCTTAGGCGACGCCTAGTCGCGCCTTAGTGCAAGGCGTCCAACCCCAACGCCACATCGCCTTGCCGCCTTAACAAGTATGATTCTAGGGTTTATCCATGAATTGATCTACGCCATTAGCGTATGTTAGAATAATAAGTATTTATTATTCATTATACTTTTATTCTATATTTCTATTTCCTTTGTATATATGTGATTAGTCCCATACTGTGTATTTGGGTTATTGGCCACCGCCCCCAAGTCCATATATATTGGTGTGCCCTGCTAATGCAAACTCAAGCTGCTCTTCCTCATAATTTCCCTATTAACATGGTATCAAAGCAAGTGTTATCCTAATTCCCTGAAGAGAAAGCCAACCGACGACTACATCATCAATTGCGTAATCTCCATCGTCCCGTCCGTCTTCATCATAGTGGTGGAAGACATCTCCGTCACCCGGATCGTCATCCCTATAGTGGTGGAAGTCATCTCTATCACCCGGAGGATCATCGGGATCGTCATCTCAAATTGTGGTAGAAGAAATCTCCATCACACAGATCATTGTCTCAATCATCCAGATCACCATCTCCCTTTCTCCTCCTATGGATCTATATCCAGGAGGCTTATTTCTAGAAGAGGAGTCATCCTTGAAGCTAGGGAGAAACGTTTGCAACGGGTTCCCCCCCTAAATATGTCCCAGCGGTGCGAAACACGACGTGTTCCACTCTGAACTCACAATGTGTCTTCATCAGGTAGCACATGTTTTCATTCAGACTGCAAGTTACATGCTGTGTTGATATCCAACACGCCGTGTTGACAGAAGGCTGATTTACACCTACATGCAGTGTCGGCGGAAATTTGTTCCTTGTCTTTGCCACTCTGCACGCTGTGTAATATGCCTACATGCCGTGTTAGCAGTCTACTGTCATCATGTCTGAGAAGAAAGTAGTGGCTCCTCTCCTCGTTCGTGATCATGTCATCACCACTCGAAAGCTCAATGGAAGAATTTCACTCAATGGAGCCACACAGTCAAGATTTGGTTCAAAGGACAAGGAAAGTATAAACATCTCAGAGAAGGTCCTCCTAAAGATGTCACTTTTGAACAATGCGAGCAAAATTTGTGAATCTTCTGTCTATTTTGTGGAGCTCCACGGAGGTTCGTCTTCTTAGATTCTTGACTTGGGTGCAGCAAATCACATTATGCAGGCGATTCTACTGCATGCATAACTCAAGCTTTTTATGCAGGTTCCTGCTTGGGTTCTTGACTCGGGTGCAACAAATCACATTATAGGTACAAACAACCTTATATCTAACCTATCTACCAACAAATCACCTCTATTACCAGTCACCATTGCCAATGGTTCTAAAGTGTTTGTACAAGGCATAAGAACCATCAAACCCTTACCTACCATCACACTACCATCAACCTTGTTTGTTCTCGAATTTCCCTTTACTTATTTCCTCAATACTTATTTCTACACGCAAGTTAGCTCGTTCTCTTCAAGCCTCACTTACATTTAACCCTGATGATTGTGTTATACAGGGCCTTCGGACGCAAAAGGTGATTGGTGGCGCGCATGAATTTGCAGGTCTCTACTATGACTACCTTGGTCTGACTTCCAAAGCGTGTCTAGCAACTACTCTTCATTCATAGTCGGCTTGGACACGTCTTTGGACAAACTCATGGTCCTTCGTCCTCAACTATCTAGTCTTGGTAAATTGGAATGCAAGTCATGTCAGTTAGAAAAACATCATTGATCCCTGTTTAAAGGATCAGATGAGTGCTAAGTTAAAGTTTGAGATTATTCATTCTGAAGTTTGGGGACCATGTCGGGTTCCTTCAAAACTTGGTCATAAGTATTTTTTTCCTTCATTGATGATAGAGTCACCTGGTTGCATTTGATGAAAGACCATTTGGAAATTTTATCAATAATACAAAGTTTTTACAATGAAATTGAAACCAATTTTCTCAGTGAATTCATAATCTTTGAACGGATAATGCCAAAGATTATTTTAGTCATGCTCTCAATCAGTTCCTGTGTTCAAAAGGGATTGTTCCCAATCCTCTTGTCCACACACACCTCAACAAAATGGGGTGGCCGAACGGAAGAACCATCTATATTATTGAAACAATTCATACGCTTCTTTTACATATGAAAGTTCTAAAGGAATTCTTGGGCGATGTTGTCCTTACTACCACATATCTCATTAACTGCATGCCTTCGTCCACCTTAATTAATTGCATACGATTCCAACTCCTTTTTCCAAACCTTCCCATTTATAGTGTCTCTCAAAAATTATTTGAGTGTGTTAGTTTTGTTCACAATGTTGGGACTAACCATGATAAACTCAGCCTAAAGGCTACCAAATGTGTGTTACTTGGTTACTCAACGACTCAAAAGGGATACAAATGTTATGGCCCTATTGAACACAAATTTATGGATTCTGTTGATGTCACCTTTGGAGATACTCCATTTTTTGGAGAATCTCAGTCTGTGGGGGAACTTGAGGATGCTCTCCCGCTTCCCATGTTCATTGAGATCACGTCATCCGAACCTCTTGTCTAAGGAGAATTGCCTCCACCTATGTCCTCTGATACTTCTTAAGAGGACAAGCCCCCCATTACTCATTTCTACACGTCGCGCGAAGGCAAACAGTTCGGAACAAGTATCGGACAACACAGATGGCAACCCTCCTTCAATCACCACTCAATTTGGAGATGCTCTCAGCTACGACAAAATCACGCATGGAGTCTCATCCCTACTCCAAAATACAAGGCAGTTGTTGGTTGGATATGGGCTTTCTCTATGAAAGTAGGGCCTAGTGGTGCTGTTGACCGCCTCAAGGTTCGATCGGTAGCCAAGGAATATACTCAAGTATATGGAGAAGACTACCTCAAGACTTTTTCCCCAGTGGCTAAAATGTCATCTGTTTGACTTTTAATTTCACTAGTTGCTCATTATTCTGGGCCTATGCATCAACTTGATATTAAGAAAGCTTTTCTCTATGGAGACTTGACAAAGGAAATTTATATGGAGCAACCTCTTGGGTTCGTTGCTTAGGGGGAGTCTCATCTTGTTTGTAGACTTCATACGTCACTTTATGTGCTCAAACAATCACCATGAGCATGGTTTGGCACGTTTAGTCATGCACTTATGGAGTTCGGTCTTCTACTATCTAATCTTGATCATTCAATATTCTATCAGTGAGGGTCCTCAGACGTTGTCCTTCTTATTGTGTATGTTGACGATATTGTCATCACTAGAGATAATCAATAGGGTATTCTACAACTCAAACAGATCTTCAAAGTAGGTTTCAAACTAAAGATTTAGGTCCCTTAAAATACTTTCTGGGTATTGAAGTGGCTAGATCCCTAGAATGGTATAATTACCTCACAAAGAAAATACAATCTTGATCTACTTGAAGAAACATGCATGCTTGGAGCGAAACCTGCAAATACTCCAATGGATCCCAGAGTCAAGTTATACAAGGATTAGGGGGAGCCACTTGAAGATCAGCGAGGTACTGAAGACTGCTCAAAAAACTTAATTATCTTACCATAACTCGTCCAAATATATCCTTTGCTACTAGTGTGGTTATCCAATTCATGGACAAACCACATACTAGTCATATGGAGGCTGTCATTCAGATTCTTCGATATGTTAACTCTTAAGAAGAGTCTAGGCAAAGGTACACGATACTCATATCATGGACATCTCAAAGTACAAGGATTCTTAGATGCTGATTTGGTAGGATGTGTTAGTGATTGAAGATCTATCTCAGGATATCATGTAATTGTGGCAGGTAATCTAGTCTCATGCAAAAGCAAAAAGCAAACTGTCATAGCTCGATTCAGTGCTGAATCTGAATACCGAGTCACGACTCATGCGACAAGTGATCTCTTATGGACCAAGAACATCCTAGAAGAACTTGGGTACACCCAGTTTGAGGCAATGGAGTTCCACTGTGATAACCAAGTTGCTGTCCATGTTGCTTCCAATCCAATTTTTCATGAAAGAACTAAACATATTGAGGTTGATTGTCATTTCATTCGGGAAAAGATACAAGATCAGCAAATCATGCTTGTTCCAGTCCGGTCAGATGATCATGTAGCAGATTTGTTTACTAAATCCCTTAATCGTTGTCATGTCAAATTCTTATGTAACAAGCTCGGTGCCTAGGATATCTATACACCAGCTTGAGCGGGAGTATTAGAATAATAAGTAATTATTATTCATTATTCCTTTATTCTATTCCTTTGTATATATTGGATTAGTTTTATACTATGTAATTGGGTTATTGGCCACTGCCCAAGTCCATATATATAGGCGTGCCCTGTTAATACAAACTCAAGTTGCTCTGCCTCAATATCTCGGACATTGCAACTGCCAAGTAAGTTAACTCACTAGTAAAAAAATTGTAATTGGGTTATTGGCCACTGCCCAAGTCCATATATAGGCGTGCCCTGTTAATACAAACTCAAGTTGCTCTGCCTCAATATCTCGGACATTGCAACTGCCAAGTAAGTTAACTCGCTAGTAAAAAATTTGTACCTCCCAAAGATCTTCAACAACATCACCTTGCTCAACTGACAATTTGAGCTTGGGATCTGTAGCAGTACCAACAGGTTTGGCTCCTATCATTCCTCCTTCTAGCATATCCTAACATACTTTCTCTAACATATGATAACCCCACCTTTAGAATGCACAACTTCAATTCCAAGGAGCTATCTTGCACAAGGGGGCTGAAAGCCCTTAACCTCTTAGTCCGATCTTGTTCCCTCTTTTATGAACTTCCAAGGTCTTCTTATTGACAACACAGATTTAGTGTATCATCTCTCCTTGAAAACATGGTATTGGCTTCATTAAGCAAAATCATGGTTCTCCTCACTTCAAAGCTAAAATATTGTTTTCTACATATTTTTGATTCGGTTACTTCTTTTCTCTTTAACTTTCTAACACTTATCATCTTCTGAAGTCACCCATAATGTCTGAGGAAATTTGGAAACTGGACCACATAGCTGTTTGCCATTGATCTTGTAGAGATTTAACTTGAAGATCCCTTCCCTGCCCTATTGCTGTGAGGAACATTGATCTTTTCATTAAGAACCGGAAAGGGTTTAGTTCTTATATTATTTTATGCTTGTTCCGAAACATGCTTAAAGTGCTTCTTCCAACATATGTTTTGTAGGATTTTTATTGTCCTTGCTTTCATATACTCTCCCTTATCATTGTATTTTTGAGAGCTAGAACCATTGCCTTTTGAGAAGATGATGCCTTTACTTAATGAAAATGGCTTGCAAAGTTAAAAAAACACTTGCCAAAAATTCACATAACATATGACACATTCACAATATATTATTTCTATAAATCACAAACATGGTTTACATTTACCTCACTTTTTTTTATCTTTTGAGACTTTGTGCAATATTTGATATATTCCCTTTACAAAATTATAGTTTGTAATTATTTTTCAACCATGTTAGTTCTTTCATTATTATGTATGTAACCTTAACATAAATTGTAATACTTATGGAATTATGTACCTTGTACGAAATATGGGAATAGGGGCTACATTGTTACAAATAAAATTTTCTTTAAGAATGGTAATTCTACCCATTCCACCCCACTAGGCAACATAATGTTCAAGCATCGTTGATTTTGATGATCAATAAAATCAAATTTGAATAAACTTTTATATTCAGAAACATTGACGACATTTCAACCAACATCCGTAGTGTCAGCTCAAATGTCGATGATGTTGGCCCTAACCAAATAGAAAAATTAGAAAAAGTCGTTGGCTTTCCTAAATGTCTACCAACTTACAAGTTGGGAAGCACAAATACTTCTCTGATGCTGCTGTATCCGTGTCCAACATGTCTCCAACATGGATACAACTTGGCACTCCATGGACACATCCAAGACACCCCATCCCAACCCACTTAAGTCTAATTGTACTAAAAAAGCTCAAGCCTTCTCCAAATCCCCGCTTCATGTCCTCCACTACTCCTTGCCTACATACGAGCCATCAATGCCCTTCTTTAGTAACTGTACCATCCATCATTAGCGGTATCATCTCCACCAACTAATGCAACATTCAGGGACTGCAACATCAACTACGAGAAGAAAAACCATTAGATTCACCACCTTCTCTTCTAGTTCCATGTAACTCTTCCTCCTTTGCTTCTCCATCCTCTTTTCATTCTTCTTCTTGTCCCCCTCTTCGTTTTCCTACCCTGAAGCTGTAGTAGTTACAAAAATGTTCCTTCACCTCCTCTTTTTCCTACTCTTCTATGTCTGCTTCTCCCTCATGTACTTTTCATTCTCTCCCTCTTGTTCCTCTTCTCATTCTCGCCCCTCTTATTACAATTTGAACATGCCAATAGCCGCAACATTGCTCCCCATCCTCTCTTATTTCACGTTGGTCTTCTACGTCTCCTTCTACCTTCTCTTGCCACTCCCCCCTACTCTTCTTGTTCCTCCTCCAAGCAAAAGTGGTAGAGTACTATCCTCCCTACGCCTACTCTTTTTTTTGCTTCTCTATATCTCCATTTCCCCTCTTCTTATCTTGCTCCTCCATCTTAAGTAGCTCTCCAATGTATTCCCCCTCCTTTCTTCCCACTCAACCTCCAATGCGCCTTCGTTTTCCATCTCCTCTACCACTAGCAACAACATATGTCCTCAACCCTCCCCTTCTTCCTCTTGATAGTAAATGTTATTACTACACCAAAAATCTACTGCCATTAATTATTTTTACTGCAACAATTTTATAACCAAACATCTTAACATATGTTGTGATTCAATTTATACTTGTGGATATGATGTTATATGTTGACGACTTGTTGAATTTCATGGTGATTACCCATGTGGATAATCTATTTAGATCATTCTGTGTGTTTATACATATAGCATATTTTATATCATAATATGTTCTACAAATATATATGTTTATTTATATATTTTCCGTGTCCAATGCCATGTCTGTATCATATATTCTTGGAAATTGCCGTGTTCGTGTCTATATCCGTGTCCGTGTCTGCACTTCCTAGTGATATGCCTTTCATTCATATCACCCACGTCTCTTACATTATTCACAATATCTTCATTGAAAAGCTTATGAAAGTAGTTTCTCCATTGATTCTTTATATCATCATTCTTCATTAACACTCATGCCATCTTCATTCTTAATGCACTTTACTTGAATCAAGTCTCTTCCCTTCCTTTCCTCATACGAGTCATATCATATATAGTGCCTAACTTCTTATATATCGCATCAAAGTATCTGGACCTTGTCTCTTGAACCGTCTTCTTAGCATCTTTCTTTGCTTGTTTGTCTTTGAAAAGTTGCATCATCTCTAAATTTGGGCAAGCTCATATAGATCTCCCTTTTGAGTTTGATAGGATTTTGTACTTCATCATTCCACCACCAAGTCTCTTTCTGAGGAGGTCCACACCTTTAGGCTCTCCCAAAAGCTCTTTGGCAAATTCTGTTATGCATGAGCTCATACTTGCTACATAGGGTTAACATCAGACTCCAAGTTCCAAGTTTTCTCCTTGATAAGTTTATCATAAAAATGTCGATTTTTTTCTCCTTTAAAATTTCATCACTTGATCCTTCTATCTTGGCTTCGGTTATTCTTACCTTTGTTGATTTTCATGTTAACATCCAAAACCACTAGCCTATGTTGGGTTAAGTTCTCCGCCATGGATCACTATTACAATCCTTACTTTCCGATCCAGCCGCCTTGTAAGGAAGTAGTCAGTTTGGCTACAATTGTGCCCACTCTTAAAAGTAAATATGAAGATCTCTTTCTTGAATTGAGTATTAGCCAAAATCATATCATAAGCAACTGCGAAATCTAATATCCTCTCTCCATTTTCTACCGCCATATTCAAAACCTCCACGAACTTTATCATATCGAGTATTGCTACTCTCCACTCCACCTAGTCATTTAAGTCACTCCCAATAAAAAGATCTTCTCTATCAGTATTCCTTGCATCAATTCATCCATGTTATCTCAAGAATCCTTCTTAACCTCCTCACTAAGGCCAATTTGTGAGGCATAAGCATTAATAATATTAAAAACCTTTCCCTCAAGAGCAATATTGGATAGCTATGATTCTATCACCCATCTGTGTGATCTAGATGACGCCATCCTTCAACATCTTATCAATAATAATTTCAACGCTATTTTTATGTCTGTCAATGCATGTATACCAAATTTTATACCATTGGTCTCCAACCTCTCTGCATCGTTCCCTTGTCCACTTGGTTTCCTGCAGTCAAACAATGTTATCTTTTCTTCTAATCACAGTATTCACTATCTCCAAAGACTTTTCTATCAAAGAGCCAATAATCTAAGATCCCACTTTAATCCGTTTTTGTTGAACTTGCTCATTTACCTGTGTTTGTTGAAAATGTTACCCTTGCACATTTTTCACTACATTCGGGCAATGATGCAGCAGGACTAGTTTCTTTACCCACACCCATCCAAGGTGTGGAGACCCTTGTGTTTCTTTCAATACAACCGGGCACCGCTGTGTTGAAACTCCTTGCATATTTATCACTGCATCGAGGTGCCGATGCAACACGTCTTTAGGTAGGGGCGCGCCAATGAATTTTTTTCATAAGGCATGTCATAAAAGAGTAACAAAGTTTTATGGCGGGCTGTCAACCTACCACCAACCCTCCTTTACCTTGGCTTGGGACTGACTACATTTGCATAGGATATAAAAAACTTTGGCAGAGTTTTTGAGAAAAATACCCTATTTTACATTTATATGCAATGTAAATGATATGTTTTCATTTATTTTAGTTTTGTAAAAAATCAAGTACCTTTTGAGAAAATACCTCTAAATTCCCGTGTTTATGTCTAAAGGAAGCCAATTGCAAAAAAATTTTGAGCCAAATTTGGAAAAATTGGTTAGAGACCAACAAATTGATTTTAGTTGGACGATGAGTTCAAACAAGGTGGTGTTTGGTTGAACTTTTAGTTCAATCAAGAATGATACATAGTTTAAGACTTTGAATCCTTCTCGGTTGAAACTTAGAGTTCGATCAAGAATCATTTCAATTGAAGTATAGTTTGAGTGATTATATATTTGAACATTAAATCAATGGAGTAGTTAACTGTTAGGTTGATCATTCTTAATATTCATACTTTCGTCAAAGTATAATCGAGGTGAAGGTTGGTCGAAGTCTCAATTCTACCGCAAATGCCCGTAAAGCGCCCCATCAGTCATTAGAACATGAATTTGACAATCCACAACTAATAGGATTTTGGCTAGATGCTTCACCACGATCATCTAGGCTAACCCTGACAAGTTCCTATACATTGAACCCCCTTAAGACCATGCTCAATGCACTTAAGTATTAGAATAACCTTGAGAATAGTTATGTAATTCTAATTTGCAAAACCTGTACTAAAACTATGAGCTTCTTCTAAATTATAATCTTGCCTATCCATATAGAGGATCCCAACAATGAAGACTTACCCTAATGTGCTTTATTTATACTCTTCTTCCCGTCTCGAATTCTCTCTTTGTATACGTGCAATCAGATGTGCTTCAAGGTAACAAAGCGACGTCTTCTAATGCGCTTGAAGAATGAGTCATCTTGTTGTTCTCCCCCGTTCAAGAAAACAGATAGGTGGTGTCTGACGTGTATTTTACTACGCGCTAAAAACGCAAGTGTACGCGTCGAGTAATATAGGCCTTGTGAGGCCCGAGTCGAACTCAGGGATACGTGAATTATTGGAGACTTCTACTAACTAATCGCAATCAGCTAGACCGATTAACAAAGTAGGGTTTTGTTGTTCAAATTAAAAGAAAATAAAAATCAAACAAAGAAAACAATCGATTAAAGGTTAATTTAATCAATTAAAAGGGATATCTTTAGGATGGCGGTTTCACCGCGGGTCAACATTGTATTAAGTTTCATATCATTCTTCACACTTCTCTCTCTATCCGGGTAGTGGCCTGAAAACAGAATTACCCACTGTCGTGGTGTAATTCACTACTTAGATTTAGGTTGATTCCACCGTCGTAGTAATCATTCCCCTAAACTAAGTGCATTATAAACGGTCTCTCAGTTCCCACCATTAATTTTACAACTCCTTTGTCAAGGGTTTTATTAATTAATGTAGATTTCGTCTCTTTTCAACCGTTAATCCTTCTGTCGAAGTGATTAAGGGCATTAAGTTATTATTATGGTGATCAAGCATAACAATAGAAATGGAGAAAACGAATCTATACCACGGATTTGAGAGAAAAATATGAATTATTGATATAAAAATGTCATACAATGCATTCCCGGGCTACTCCCGGTCCTAAAGATTGAAGGTTTTAGCCTCTCATGTTCATCTCACACGAGTACATGGTAGAAATTGGGGAATTCATAAGAAAAACGGGAAATAAATGGGAAAACCCCTGAACGGAGAAGAACCGGTGGATCCTTGGCGTAAAACACGAGCTTCCCCGCCTGTCGGTGGTGGAAATCGTCTTTGGCAGCGTCCGAATCACCCGGGATGAGCTTCTCGGCCTCCGTTCTCCTTTCTCTCCTCCTCGGCACTCGTGCAATCCAAAAATGAGATCCTCCTCACGTCTGGGCGGCCGTCATTAGGTATAAGTCCCTAATTAGGTCGTCAAATAACAACAGCCGTCCGATCGAAATCAAAACAAATCCAACGCATATCTGCCGGCGTCGATACCATCGACGCGGGTCGATGGTATCGACCCAGCGGATTAGCGGCAACTTTCCTTTCTTTTATTCTGAGCGCCTGTGGTGATCTCGATACCATCGACTTGTGTGTCGATGGTATCGACTCCTTTAGCGTCGGTTGTTGTCGTTTAGCGACGCTGTAGCTCTCCTTGTGTCGATGGCATCGACTTGGGTCGATGGTATCGACACTGTATTGCTCTTCTCGGCTGACAACCTGTGGCTTGGTCGATGGTATCGACTTCCGTCGATGGTATCGACGGAAGCAGATACTTGTTCTTCCTGAAATTTCACCACAGGCCCAAGTAAATCCACACAATTTATAATAAGATGATAAATAATGCTCAAAATAGTAAAACAAAGGGGATTTGATATAAAATGATGGCAAAGACCAAATAAAGTGAATTATGCAATAATGTCCATGAAAATGAGTAATTAAGGCACAAAACACATATGAAATAGGTCTCTAAATGCGACTCAAAATCATCGCATCAAACTCCCCTAAGCTTAAACATTGCTCGCCCTCGAACAACTAACCCTTAGAAAAGAATTGCAGATGTCAACTAACAATCAACACATCACCTCACATCCCACATTACTCCCACTGGACATTCTCAAACCGGCCTTTCCTAATCACAGAACAGTAATTACCCTACAGGCGACAATAATCATCAATAAAAGAAATTATCCTTCAAACCGATGAACACTATCACATAAGGCAGTTAACATAATAAAATTTGCCGATTCAGCATTAGTGCATCTTGTGATCGCCTACACTACGTTGCTCGCCCTAACTACCATCTACATGGAAGCAGTTCTCCTGATAAACATGAGTGAGGAGAAAATCACGGTGGCCTACCAATCCGAGCAACGGGTGGATGGAATGGGTGGTTCATGGAAGAATTTGGAAGTATTACCAGTTTCAAAATGCATACAACAAAATGCCCTAATTGATGCCAATGCACATTGGAAATGCCCTAATGCTTAAAATTGGGTGGAATGATGCATGCACTAACCTTCCACCTCAAAAAGAGATAGAAATCTAATTAAGCCACATCATGTACTCAGTTTCCTTGTTATGCAAGTGATATTATGTTCCTTTCTCCCTCTTATTCCATTTCCTTCTAAATTCTCTTCTTTTTTTTATTCATTTTTTTTTCTTCAGATTTTCAGATTTTTTTTCTCTTTTTTTTCTTTTAGCCCACATATCCATAATTGCTTAGAGATACATGTGTTAGGCTATTTTCTTCATGATTGGAAATCTTTGTACTAATGCGAGGGTATGGAACAATTTAGATCACTTTTCAGGTCAACTGAGGTACATGGTGTACTTATGCATGAAAATCATGAAAGTTATGAGTGCAACTACATGACATGCACCTAAAGGTAATGTGCATGAATCACTATCCATTTTTTTCATTTTATGCAAAAATATGAAAATAACAATGCAAATCCTATCTACATGCTATGCACGCAAAAGAAGTTAAAACTGTACTTTACTTCCAATTCTTGGGTGGATTATGAAAAAAATATGAAGTGGAATGATCACAAGATTAAGTTACTGAACCTTAGAAAAATATCATGTGTCCCTCCTTACTGACATGTGTAGTAATTCAAAGGGTTCTTTCTCGTATATCCAATTAAGGTCTCATTACTATTTGATTAGGTTAGGCTCAAACAACCGTTACTATCCGCTTTTCATGAGTCAATGGGGGTGTGAGTGTGACATATTGCTTCAAAGTTGACATAATCAATCATTTTCATAGGACAAGTTTCCCAAAGACAACCAAGTTAAGCTATCCAACAGACCCAGATTTTTTTTTTTTTGAAATTCCCTTAAATTTCCCATGAAAAAGCGAGATGACAATTTTTTCTTAAGACATCCACGATTACACTAGATAGATGTGGATCCTAAACAAACACTAAAATTGCAAGAACAAATAACAAAGCAGAAACTAAAAACAACTAAAGAAAAGATAAAAGATAGAGCTGTTCCAGCCACCCCCCTAAGCTTGAATCCGACTATGGCCTCATAGTCAAAAACTAACTTAAGGGTGGAACAGTGATACCCTGATCAATCTTGCGGAGGCGGTGGTGGGTATTGTGGTGCCGTAGGATCCCAAGACGGGTACTCCCCCTGGAAGCTTGGATCATATTGGGTCCTCGGCGGAGGCTGTGGATAGCCTCCAAAGTAGTCTTGACTCCAGTAATGGTCAAAGAAGGGCTCCTGTTGCGTCTCTATCCGTTGCAACCGGGTGTGCATTTGCTCTTGGTTGGCGAGGATGAGCCGCTCGTTCTCGAACATAGCCCGTTGGTTGTCAAGTACCCGGCTCGTAGTGTCATGAATGCCGGTATACATACCCATGTGCTGCACCTGAGTCTGCTGTATGTCCTGCAGCATGGTGTACATCCCCTGCATGGAATAGGGATCCGCAGCTGGCTGCTCGTACTGTGGTGATGGCGGCGGGGGCTGAGATGATGATGATGCACCTGGATGCATCCTAGGACGCTTCCGTGGTGCCACACGTGCTCGAAGAGGTGTGAAAGCCTCCTCTTCCTCTGCAGCCTCGCCTTCTTGCTCGTCACCACCGTCGTCTTCCTCGGAGGACTCGATGGCTATGATTGGCCACCGGAAGTGCTGCTTGCCCTCAATGTTGAAGACGTCGTCCGGTAGGGAGCTCTCTTGATAAGCTTGGTTGACGTGGCAATGAGCATACGCCAACCCGTCCCGTAGAAGAATAAGGTTTGAACGGTGCAAATATTGCACGTTCACCTTGCTCCTCGTAAAGATTGGAGTCATGGACTGAAGGTTCAGCCCCAAGTAAAGCGCCAACTTGGTGACAAGACCACCAAAATGGATTGGAGCCTTCCTTGTGCTCCTCTTCACCGCCAGGACGCGCTGTAGCCAGAACGCCCCCCAGTTGCACTCTTGACGTTTCAGGAGTGCGTAGAGAAAGAACAGGTCACTCTCCTGAAACTTGCTCAAAGCAAGATCGCTTCGAGCGAAGAAAGTCAAGCTCAACATCCTGTGCAGGACCTGGACGAACGGGTGCTCAAAATCCGCTACCGCTGCATTATGGTAGCTCGCAGTCTTCCCTGCCGGCACTGTAACTAGCTCGGCGAAGATTTTGTCGTAGTCGGCGCGGGCGTCGGGGCGTCGGTGATCGTTGCGGCTGTGGTTCCAGTTGAAGATGTCGTTGAACTGCTTCAACGTGATGTTGTAATTGTTGTTGAAGAGTCGGAAGGACACCCTTCCCCGGATCCACGTCTGGTCCGATGGTACCACGTCATTTGGTACGACGCAGATATCAAGAGACGCCATGAACTCGGCCACCAGTTCCTTGTATGTGGGCCATTCGCCGAAAAACGGCTGCCCATCCGCATGACAGTCGATCTCATAAAGGCGATTGGTGTGCCGTGCTTGCCCGGCCAACACATAGGCCAAGTTGGCCTCGAACCCCAGCTCCTGGATCATTCCCCGGTCCACATACCGGGTGGGCTCGAACTTCCGCTTCATAATATCCTCATAGACCTTCCTCACATCCATGTTGGCATGAATGAGGCGTGGACGAGGGATGGAAGCGGGTGGGGGAGGAACAAACTCCTCGATCTCCATAGGATGAGCGCTTGAGGACGACGCTCTGGCGGTGTGCACCATGGTTGCGAGAAAAGAAGGGATTAGAAGAACAGAGCTTGGTGAAGATGGAGAAGAGAATTCTCCGCTCGATGAAGATCTCCGCTCGATGACGCTTCTCTGCAGTCTTGGAAGGCTCGGGGGAGTGCTCGGTGCAAAGGAAGATACTTGCTCTGAAGGTGTGACGTCAAGTGACGTTGCAAGTCCCCTTAAATAGGCTTGATCGGCGCCCCTGTTGGCCCGTCGATACCATCGACGAGGGTCGATGGTATCGACACATCTCGCGGGTATCCGCCTCCCTCGCGAGTATCGACGGCTGACGTTTGCTGGATCGAAAAACCCGGATCGCTGACGTGTCGATACCATCGACGGAAGTCGATGGTATCGACGCAGCACCCGGATCGCTGACGTGGCTGTTGCGATCGTCGTCGATGTCTGTATGCGGATCGGTGACATGTCCGTCGATACCATCGACAGATGTCGATGGTATCGACTTGCTTTTATTGCGACACCGCCGTTGTGTTGCATTCAACCTGTGATGATGTCGATACCATCGACGAGGCCGTCGATGGTATCGAGTTGACTGAGCAAAATCCGTCTGAATATCTCCAGAGATCTCGATGGTATCGACTGGGGTGTCGATACCATCGACACTTTTATTGCGACCTGTCTGTGACCATGTCGATACCATCGACGTGGGTGTCGATAGTATCGACGCAGTGCGATTTTTGCTGGTGTCAACCTGAACCCATGTCGATACCATCGACGGATGTGTCGATGGTATCGACCCTGCCTGTGCCTGCACATTCAACAAACGGATCAAGGTATCATTTTTAAACTAAAATTCAAACGAAATAAAAGCAATCTATGACTAAAATTAAACTATCCTAGTGTACCGATGGTTGGGTTGCCTCCCAACAAGCGCCCTTGTTTAGCGTCTTAGGCTAGACGTCTTCCCTCCATCTCATTCTTGCACAAGTGAAATGAGTTTGACCTCATTCACTTTCCTCTTGTAGTTCTCACCAAAATACAGCTTTAAGCGTTGCCCGTTCACCAAGAACGTGGCATCTCCATCACGCACAAGAATCGCTCCGTGCGGTTTCACCTCCTCCACAATGAAGGGTCCACTCCACCGGGATTTCAGCTTCCCGGGATGCAGTTTGAGACGGGAGTTAAACAATAGAACGTTGTCTCCCTTCTTGAACGTGCGCATCTCAATATGGCGATCGTGTATCAGCTTTGTGCGCTCTTTGTAGATGCGGGCATTCTCATATGCCGTCATGCGTAGCTCATCCAATTCATTCAATTCAAACATCCTTTTTCTCCCGGCCTCATCATAGCGCAAGTTCAGCCTTCTTAGCGCCCAATGGGCCTTGTGCTCTAATTCCACCGGAAGATGGCAAGCCCGGCCGTACGCCAACCTAAAAGGCGTGGTGCCTATAGGTGTTTTGTACGCCGTTCGATAAGCCCAAAGTGCGTCCGGTAGCAATACACTCCAATTCTTCCTTGTGGATGCTACGGTCCTTTCTAAAATCTTCTTGATTTCTCTATTTGATACCTCCACTTGTCCTTGCGTCTGTGGATGATATGGGGTGCCGATGTTGTGCTTGACCCCATATTTCTTTAAAAGTGTCGCGAATTTCTGATTTCGAAAATGTGTGCCTCCGTCACTGATGATCATTCGGGGAATCCCGAACCTGCAGAAAATGTTCTCTTTGACAAACCTGCACACTACGTTCGAATCATTAGTTCTTGTGGGGATTGCCTCCACCCACTTCAACACATAATCTACAGCAAGTAAGATATAAAGATTTGAATTTGAGGACACAAAGGGTCCCATGAAGTCAATGCCCCATAAATCGAATACCTCAACTTCCTGAAATACATTCAGGGGCATTTCCTGTCTCCTTGAGATGTTACCTGTGCGCTGGCACGGGTCACATTGCCTAACAAAATCATAGGCATCCCGGAACAAAGTAGGCCAATAAAGGCCGCTCTCCAACACCTTAGCTGCTGTCCGTGAGCTAGCATGGTGTCTCCTGTAGGCGACGCATGACAGTGGTGGAGAACACTCTCGTACTCCACCTCCGGCACGCACCTGCGAAGAATACCATCCCTGCACTGCTTCAAGAGAATCGGGTCATCCCAAAAATAATATCTCAATGAATGAAAGAATTTCTTCTTATCTTGATAGGACCAATCCTCCGGGATGATCCCGCAAGCCAAATAATTCACAATTTCCGCAAACCATGGTTCTTTAGAATCAATTTTTAAAAGTTGCTCATCGGGAAAGGTCTCGGTAATGGGTATGTGCAAACCTTGTTCATCAACCCGCTCTAACCTAGACAAGTGGTCAGCCACCACATTTTCAATTCCCGACTTGTCCTTAATTTCAATATCGAATTCTTGTAGGAGCAAAATCCACCTAATTAGTCTAGGCTTCGCATCCTTCTTCTCCATCAAATACTTTATTGCAGCGTGATCAGTCCACACAACCACCTTAGAACCCACTAAGTACTGCCGAAATTTTTCAAAGGCGAACACGACGGCCAGTAACTCCTTTTCCGTAGTTGTGTAGTTCAATTGAGCATCATTAAGCGTTTTTGAGGCGTAGAAAATCACAGCAGGCTTGTTATCTACCCTTTGCCCCAAAACAGCTCCCACAGCATAATCGGACGCATCACACATCAACTCGAATGGCTTTGCCCAATCCGGCGTTTGAACAACCGGAGCTGAAATCAACTTCTCCTTCAAGACCTCGAATGCGTGCAGACATTTCTCATTGAAATCAAAAACTGCATCTTTTTCCAACAATTCCGATAATGGCTTTGCGATTTTCGAAAAATCCTTAATAAATCGCCGATAAAACCCGGCGTGTCCTAAAAAACTTCTCACCCCTTTTACAGAATTTGGTGGGGGTAACTTAGAAATCACCTCAATTTTTACGGGGTCTACCTCAAGACCCTTGCTAGACACCTTGTGTCCTAGCACAATTCCTTCCGTCACCATCATGTGACATTTCTCCCAATTGAGGACTAAGTGTGTGTCCTCGCACCGCTGCAACACCTTATCTAAGTTAAAAAGGCATTCATCAAAAGACGCTCCATACACCGAGAAGTCGTCCATGAAAACTTCAAGACACCGCTCTACCATGTCAGAGAATATGGCGAGCATGCAGCGTTGAAAAGTCGCCGGCGCATTGCATAAACCGAACGGCATACGGCGGTAAGCAAACGTCCCATAGGGACATGTAAACGTAGACTTCTCTTGATCCAAAGGATCAATAGAAATCTGGTTGTACCCCGAATAGCCATCTAGAAAACAAAAATGCGACTGACCAGCTAGACGTTCCAAAATCTGATCGATAAATGGCAATGGAAAATGATCTTTAAGAGTTGCAGTATTCAATCGGCGGTAGTCAATGCAAACACGCCACCCGGTTACCAATCGGGTGGTGACAGGTTCATTCAAAAGATTAGTAGTGACAGTGATTCCCCCCTTTTTAGGGACTACCTGTGTGGGACTCACCCACGTTGAATCGGATATGGCATAAATGATCCCTGCAGCAAGAAGCTTTATGACTTCCTTCTTGACAACCTCCATCATGCTTGGATTTAGACGTCTTTGAGGCTGTATGACTGGCTTGGCTCCCTCCTCAAGCCGAATCTTGTGTTGGCAAAGTGTAGGGGAGATCCCCTTGATGTCCGCCACAGACCACCCAAAAGCTCCACGGTGGTTCTTGAGCACTATCAGTAGTTGCTCCTCCTCATCCGCACTCAAGTATGCAGAAACAATCACCGGTAACTTGTCCTCCTCAGCTAGAAAGACGTACTTCAAATGCGGGGGCAATGGCTTCAACTCCAGATCAGGTGGGCAAATAAGAGATGATTGTAGCGGTGGGGGAAGTGTACCCAAATCCTCATAGTGCCTCGTGTAGAAACATGGAAGCATTTGAAGCATTTTGGCGCACTCCTTGAGTGAAGTACTCCGCATCCAATCATAAGTGACATTTAACAAACACGCCTCCAAAGGCAATTCCGGATATGCATCAAAGACGGAAGTAATAATCACATCATCCTCCCATGGAGGTGGAATGTCCTCATTCTCATCATTTGGAAACCCAACAGCCTTGCATAAAGAGACAACTTTAGTTTGCTCCATAAGGTCCACTGCTAGGGTCCCATTATCTATCCTACTCATAACATGAGCCATATCCAAAAATGGCTTCCCAAGACAAAGTGAGATATTTTGTTCCACATGCTTCACCATATTGCAATGTGCTTTTGCTTTATTAGATGCATTACCATTTGGCATGACCATCTCAAAGCGATCATCCGCAATGCCCAAGGTCAAGCGACCTCTCCCCATCTCCAAGATCATATCAGCTGTAGCTTGGAATGGCCGACCAAGTAGTAACTCATTACCGTGCTCGTCCTGCATTTCCATAACGACAAAATCAGCCGGAAAAACAAAGCGGTCTACCTTTACCAAAACATCCTCACAGATTCCATACGGTTTCACCACAGAATTATCGGCCAATTGGATGGTCATGTTACTTGGTCTCGACTCCTTCAATCCAAGTTTCTTGAACGTAGAAAGGGGCATCAGATTGATGCTTGCCCCAGAATCACAAAGTGCTTCGCCAAATTTGAACTTCCCGATAAAGCAAGAAATATTGAAACAACCGGGATCCTGTCTCTTTGGTGGCAAAGTGCCCATAATAAAAGCACTCACTTGCTCCTTCAATACTACGACCTCAGTGTCAGGTATCTTTCTCTTCTTGGTGATTACATCTTTGAGAAACTTCCCATAAGACGGGATTTGTTCGATCGCCTCTAGCAAAGGAATATTCACTGATAACTTCCTAAAGCTGTCCAGAAATTTCTTAAACTGTGCATCCACCTTTCTTGCTTTTGCACTATTGGGATAGGGAACCGGAACGGTATGTGCCCTTTGATGAGGTGGCACATAGGGAGTTAATTTCTGTGGTTCCTCCTCAGTGGCTTGTTCTTCCTTACTATCTTCAGCTATGTCCTCAGTTTGCTCTATGACAGGTGGGGGCTGCTCTTTGACTGTTGCTTCTTCAACTGTGTCCTGCAGTGTGCTTGTGTCATCCGCCCTTGGATTTAACACTTTCTTACCGCTCCTCAATAAGATGGCCTTGGCCTGTTGGTTTCCCCCGGGAACATTGGTGTTTCCCGGAAAACCCGGATGTGCCGGCTTCTTCAAGCTTGCAATCTCGGCTGCCATCTGTGCCATGGAAGTCTCTATAGTTCTCATTTGAGCCCCGTGGCTCTGCAAAGTCTGCCCGAACTGGTTCATAAATTCACCCTGCTGCTTTATTTGCTGCCCAAAAGTGTTCATCAACTCTTGATTTTGCTTTATGACTTGATTGAGCAACTCCGTGCTCTTGTCCTCCGTGACCGGTGCAGGCTTGGCGTCCGGATCCTGCAGAAAGTTATTTGGATCCTTCCATGAAAATTTCTTGTCTTTCCGCCATGAATAATCGTTATTCCTGTACCCCTGCTGTTGCCTCATGTACTTGACCTGAGCCTCATCCTCGGACTCATTGTCTTCCTTCTGCAACAACTTCTTTGCGAGAAGATCCATCTTCTCATTCAGCTCTCTCATTGCCTTTGACTCACTGGCAACTATTGCTTGCTCAACTGGGCCTCTTTCTCTTTCTCCCCAAGATTGCTTTCGTGCCATATTCTTCAGTATTTCCCAGCATCTTGTATCAGTGTTATTTAAGAAAAATCCGGAGCCAGCCGAGTCCAAATTGCTTCTATCATGCTCGGAAAGAGCAAAGTAGAAGATCTTCACTTGGGTTTCCTTGTCCAGTCCATGGTGTGGACATCTCCTCAACATGACTTGAAATCGCTCCCAAGTCTCAGAATAGGTTTCACCCGCCTGTTGGGTGAAATTGTGGATCTTCCGGATCATATCATTGGTCTTCTCAGGAGGAAAGAACCTCTCGAAGAAAACCTCCACCATGTGATCCCATGATTCAACAAACTCGTCGTCGAGGTTATGAAGCCACTCTCTTGCCACTCCTGCCAAGGAACTCGGGAATAACTTGAGATAGAGCACATCCTGCGGAAATCGATCTATCTTCACCATATCGCAGTTCTCCACAAACTGACTAATGTGTGCCACTGGATCTTCATTTTTCAGTCCGTGAAATGCATTGGATTTGACCAAGTTAATCAGAGCTGGGTCGATCTTGTATGTAGGTATGTTTAGCCCCTGTTTCTTTATAGGCCCCTTTGATGCCGAGGAAGAAGACGCCTTGATCTTCTCCCATATTGTCTGTGCTTCAGCCATTACTTCTTCTTGTTCTTGCTCAGATTCAGAATGCATATCACTGTGGTGTTCCTCCTCGTAGTAGTCCTCGTCCTCTGGTCCCGCAGATGGAACCTCAGGTGTGCGATTCACGTAGTCTCGACTACGTGTGTGCACCATACAAAGTACCTGAAAATTGGAAGTAGTGGTTCAGTACGATGCCTTGAACGAGTCAACACTATTATAGAGAAATAAAGGAATTTTTGAAATTGTTCTAAAAAAAAATAAAAAAAAATGTGGCCTAGAATGGCCGCTCTTAGCACTCAAAGTGCCAATAATTCGCCGTATCCCCGGCAACGGCGCCAAAAACTTGACGTGTATTTTACTACGCGCTAAAAACGCAAGTGTACGCGTCGAGTAATATAGGCCTTGTGAGGCCCGAGTCGAACTCAGGGATACGTGAATTATTGGAGACTTCTACTAACTAATCGCAATCAGCTAGACCGATTAACAAAGTAGGGTTTTGTTGTTCAAATTAAAAGAAAATAAAAATCAAACAAAGAAAACAATCGATTAAAGGTTAATTTAATCAATTAAAAGGGATATCTTTAGGATGGCGGTTTCACCGCGGGTCAACATTGTATTAAGTTTCATATCATTCTTCACACTTCTCTCTCTATCCGGGTAGTGGCCTGAAAACAGAATTACCCACTGTCGTGGTGTAATTCACTACTTAGATTTAGGTTGATTCCACCGTCGTAGTAATCATTCCCCTAAACTAAGTGCATTATAAACGGTCTCTCAGTTCCCACCATTAATTTTACAACTCCTTTGTCAAGGGTTTTATTAATTAATGTAGATTTCGTCTCTTTTCAACCGTTAATCCTTCTGTCGAAGTGATTAAGGGCATTAAGTTATTATTATGGTGATCAAGCATAACAATAGAAATGGAGAAAACGAATCTATACCACGGATTTGAGAGAAAAATATGAATTATTGATATAAAAATGTCATACAATGCATTCTCGGGCTACTCCCGGTCCTAAAGATTGAAGGTTTTAGCCTCTCATGTTCATCTCACACGAGTACATGGTAGAAATTGGGGAATTCATAAGAAAAACGGGAAATAAATGGGAAAACCCCTGAACGGAGAAGAACCGGTGGATCCTTGGCGTAAAACACGAGCTTCCCCGCCTGTCGGTGGTGGAAATCGTCTTTGGCAGCGTCCGAATCACCCGGGATGAGCTTCTCGGCCTCCGTTCTCCTTTCTCTCCTCCTCGGCACTCGTGCAATCCAAAAATGAGATCCTCCTCACGTCTGGGCGGCCGTCATTAGGTATAAGTCCCTAATTAGGTCGTCAAATAACAACAGCCGTCCGATCGAAATCAAAACAAATCCAACGCATATCTGCCGGCGTCGATACCATCGACGCGGGTCGATGGTATCGACCCAGCGGATTAGCGGCGGCTTTCCTTTCTTTTATTCTGAGCGCCTGTGGTGATCTCGATACCATCGACTTGTGTGTCGATGGTATCGACTCCTTTAGCGTCGGTTGTTGTCGTTTAGCGACGCTGTAGCTCTCCTTGTGTCGATGACATCGACTTGGGTCGATGGTATCGACACTGTATTGCTCTTCTCGGCTGACAACCTGTGGCTTGGTCGATGGTATCGACTTCCGTCGATGGTATCGACTTCCGTCGATGGTATCGACGGAAGCAGATACTTGTTCTTCCTGAAATTTCACCACAGGCCCAAGTAAATCCACACAATTTATAATAAGATGATAAATAATGCTCAAAATAGTAAAACAAAGGGGATTTGATATAAAATGATGGCAAAGACCAAATAAAGTGAATTATGCAATAATGTCCATGAAAATGAGT